>JACEFZ010028103.1:415000-435000 GCA_014155875.1 Cepaea nemoralis
GCTAACGACACCAGTTCTGTGTTGGTTTATCAATCTTCTTTGGCTTCCTGCGTAGTTTTCATGTTTGGCCACACCACTTTTAATTTGCTGGCTCGCAGCCTGACCATGGTTGTATCACTTGGTTCTCGCAAAAGTCTTATTTATTATCTTACCGCTTCTAGTGCTCTACGAATACTAACACAGCGGGATATTTCCAAATTACATATTACACAACTGTTTCGCTTTACCTATCATGTGGACACAACTATTTCGCTTTACCTACCAAGTGAACACAAATGTTTCGCTTAACATACCCTCTGGACACTACTGTTTCATTCAAGCAACGTGTTATCTGCTATGGGAGCAGCAGTCACCTAGTGGCCAGACGCTTGCCCGCCGGCTTGGTTGTCAAGGTGTTGGAATTTGCATTGTGGCATATTTTATTAATTGACCTGTTCGAACTTACCTAAAACTTATCTAAAACAAGAATTGTAAAGTAAAGGTGACCAGAGTGGTGTTGAGTACAACCCTCTGGGGCGTTATCAGTAGATAAAAAGATAGGTCTTTCACTATAACCCAATACGCATTATAAGGCGTGTAGAGACTTTCACATGCATTAAGACGCCTTACTTATATTGTGCCTGAACCACAATCGTCATTATGTGGGTAAGTAGGTTAGTATCACACAGGCACCTTTACTTTCCTATGCATTTGTTTGTAGCCACTTTAGCCTTCGTCGACCTGGTTGCCTAGGTACATTTTATAAATCTCTATGCGAACTGAATATATGACCGCCAGGCGAGCCCGCAGGCTAGAGTCTAGCTACTACACTATCAGGACTTCCCAGTTCATGCAAAAGGGCCTTTAAATGTATTATCTCTAACATTTTAGTGGGCCAGGCGTCGAAGTACACTAGTTTCTTTAGCGAAGCGCTGTCGTCATGTGGAGATGACAGGTTCAAATCCCGGTCGGTAACTATAGCTGTCAACTTTTATGTTGTCTAATGCGTCACCTAGTCAGTACATCTTGTTTTCTGCTTCTATGAGCGCGCCAAACAATACATGTGTGTTTATTTATGAACTATCTGTGCCACCTCTTTGTGGCCACAATTCTCCTTTATATCAGTGTCTTAGAGCATTTCCCTTCACATTTTTATTTTTTATTTTTTTTTAAATGTTACTATCCAGACTGCAATATGCTAATATCTTCTTCTGCTAGCTTACATGGACAATGTTCGTTACAACTCATATAGTGATCCCCTTTAACATGTGCTATTCCAAATACTTCAAAATACAGATTACATAACGCCATATATTTCAAATATTTTCCTGACATATGGAACTCATCTTACAATCTCTGGCTACGTATACCATATGTAACCATGTGTAATATGGCACACTTAAATTTCCCTTCCTCTCTTCCTCTGCTTATTCATCCGGCTGAAGCAAAGGTCTCGACCAATACGCACCAAGCTGTCATATCCTTTCATTTCTATTTCAGGTCCCTCCGTATCTTCTCCATACTTCGTGTTTGTCTCTAATTCTTTTCTCGGGCTCCCTCAATTTGACTGGCCCTATAGGTTATAGACAAGGCATTGCCTAAGTGTACTGTTATCAGCTTCTTGCAATGTGTAACCTACACCGCGGCAGCTCATTTGCATAAACTCTTGGTGCACTGGTATTTGTTTAATTCCCTTCACAGGCGCTATGTTGTTGATTCTGTTGTTACTACTGTATGCCTCGATTCTGCACATGCACTAATCAATGACTGTTCGTAATTTAGTAGTAACTGTTTTTAATTTTATCTATTATTTTGATCCACACAGTAGTACTGATTTAACGTTACAGTTATAAATTGTGTACAGTTATAAATTGTGTATGTCTTGTGTAAAGCTTAGTTTTTTGTGACTTCCATAAATGCCTATTACTAAGAAAAGTCCCCTTGCTTTTTGTATTCGTATTTTAATATCATTATCATGGGAAGGTTAACCCGGCCAACAAATGCACACAGAAGTCATATGTGTCGGCCTAACGGCACAAGAACGTAGGTCTGCTGTAAACAGGCACAACGCAATAACGTTCGAAAAAACTCTCCGGTTGAATGCAGTAGAAATTATTATTATTTCCTTATCTCTGTGTCATTGATACGTAACATGGTGAATAATTATATTATTTGAAGTGGTGTTTCACTTGGTATATGCTTATTATATGTGTTTTTCCATTATGGATTCACAGACTCACTAAATAAACTGAAAGTGTTCTGATCATATAAAAGTAAGAATGATAACATAACGGATGCCGACATAAGAACACTATGTGATAGGCATTCACATATACTAGAAAGCGGCCTCTTAAACCTCCGGTGCTCTAATGCCGAGGTGGCGGGTGCAAACTTTGCACTGGTCATTTGGACTGAAATGCTGACTTCTTGTCCTTGACTTGGGGACTTAAATTGCAAGTACCCGAGAACCCTGATGGCGAGGGACACTTTTAATAGGGGAGGCTAATGTACACGTAATCCTCTAAAAGTACTGGAGAGTTTTGGTCAGAGACCATAACTTTATGAAAGGAAAATCCCAACTGCACCTCCCCGCGGTAGAGGATGGAAACACACTACGGTGTGGCTAACACAGCTCTGGGGACCGAGTATCCACCGGATTAAGTGGACAACTCTGCAGCTGAGCAGAGCAGGGCACTCACTTGTCCTTACAGTCGGAAAAGGCTGTCAAAGGCAGAGGTAAAAAGACCACCATGTGAATGTGGAATGCAAGGGGAAACCACGACATTATTTTCCCAAGACTTCATGGCAAAACATATATCAAAGTTAGTGAAGGACGTTAATGGCTGTCTTAGGGCATCCTCGTCCGGTAGGGACATTCATGAGCCACAGGTGACACCAGACCGTCATCCAGCTACTGATGGCAAAATCTTAACTAACATAAATAAATTTAGAGTAGAAACATGGAATGTTATGTCATTAAATGAGCTAGGAAAGTTGACCAATGTATTAAGAGAGATGGATAGCATGAAAATGAATATACTAGGTGTTAGTGAGATGAGATGGAAGGGATCGGGCAAAATTATAGCTGACAATCACACAATAATTTATTCTGGAGGGGATATACATGAAAAAGGTGTAGGAATAATATTAGACGAAAAAACAGCCAAGTCAATTAATGGATACTGGTGTATTTCAGATAGAGTTATTATGGTAAAAATTAAAGGAAAACCAATAGACATAAATATTATACAAGTATATGCACCAACAGCAAGCAGTAGTGATGAAGAAATACAACACTTTTACGACGAAATAGAAATGGCGATGGATAAAATTGGATCACAAGAAATAAAGATAATACTTGATGATTTTAATGCAAAAGTAGGAAAGGGAAAAAGGGAGGATGTAGTAGGGAATTATGGTTTAGGTACAAGAAATGAAAGAGGGGAAAAGCTAATAGAATGGGCAAATATCAATGATATGATAATTGGAAACACATGGTTTAAACACCATAAAAGGCGACTGTACACATGGATAAGCCCTGATAAGAAAATACGCAACCAAATTGACTACATACTAATTAATAAAAGATTTAGAAATGCTTTAATTAATGTAAAGACAATGCCTGGTGCTGACTGTAATAGTGATCATGTACCACTATGTGGACAAATAAAAGTAAGATTAAAGAGAGGGGAAAAAATGGTTAAGAACATGAGACTTAATAAAGAGGTTCTGAAAATAGATAAAGAAATGCAAGAACAATACAGAGTGACTGTGAAAAATAGGTACAATGCAATAACTAAAATACAGAGTATAGATGAACAATGGGAAATGTTAAGGGACTCCATTCATCAAACTAGCAAAGAAGTATTACCGGAGAGAGGCAAAATAGCTAAGAAAAAATGGATGAATGAAGATATCTTAAAACTGATGGACAAAAGAAAACAGAGTAAAAATGACAAACAAGAATACGCTAAGATAAATAAAGAAATAAAAGATAAATGTGGGAAGGCTAAAGAAAGTTGGTTAAACGAGCAATGCAAAAAAATTGAATTAAATTCCATTAAAGATACAAAAAATATGCACAGACAAATCAGTGAGCTTACAGGAAGAAAAATAAGAATAAATACAGGGTGTTTGAAATCAAAAACAGGAAAGATAATATTAGAGGAAGATGCTATAATGAAGAGGTGGAATGAGTATATAAGAGAATTATATGAAGGAGAAAGGGAAGAATTAACAGAAGATAGTAACTTAGAAGGTCCACCTATTCTGAAAGAAGAAGTCGCTGACGCTATGAAACGTATGAAGAAAGGAAAAACAGCTGGGCCAGATGAAATCACAATAGAAGAATTAGAAGTATTGGGAGAATTTGGAGTAGATATATTAACCAAAATGTTGAATGATATTTACAGCAGTGGATATTTACCCAGTGATATGCTGAAATCTGTATTTATAGCTATACCAAAAAGACCAGGAGCAATTGATTGTGAAGATTTTCGTACAATTAACCTTATAAACCATATCACTAAGCTTCTACTCAGAATCATAATGAGAAGAACCAAAAAGAAAATAAAAATGGAAATTAGTGAAGAACAGTATGGATTTGTGGAAGGAAAGGGCACAAACAATGCAATTTATACATTACGGACACTAATAGAAAGGTCAATAGAGAAACAGAGAGACATATATTTGTGCTTCATAGATTATACTAAGGCATTTGATAAAGTAAAACATGATGAACTGATTAAAATGTTGGAAGATATCAACACTGATGGAAAAGATTTAAGAATAATAAAGAATATTTACTGGAACCAAGTAGCAGCAATTAAAATGGGAAATAAAGAGGGTAGTTACGAACAGATAAAGCTAGGAGTACGACAAGGGTGTGTCTTGTCACCAGATCTTTTCTCCCTTTATAGCGAAGTAATAATGAGAGAGATCAAAGAGATGCCAGGAATACTAGTTGGAGGTTATAATATAAATAATATACGCTATGCAGATGACACAGTATTGGTGGCGGATAATTCAACAGACCTACAACAATTATTAGACGTTGTAGTAACAGAGAGTGCAAGGAAAGGACTCTCCTTGAATATCAAGAAAACAGTAACAATGGTAATATCAAAGAAAATGGTGACACCAAAATGTGACATAGAAATAGAAGGGAAAATCCTTAACCAAGTTGATAATTTTAGATACCTAGGGGCATTTATAACATCAGATGGAAGATGTACAACAGAGATTAGGAGCAGAATAGGGCAGGCAAAAGCCGCATTTCAGAAAATGAAGAGTATCTTATGCAATAAGTCACTATCACTGAATGTAAGAAAGAGAGTGCTGAAATGCTATGTAGAACCAGTTTTGCTGTATGGCAGTGAATCTTGGAATGTAAATGAACAAATTAAGAAGAAATTAGAAGCAACAGAGATGTGGTTCCTGAGACGAATGTTGCGAATTCCTTGGACTGCCAGAGTAACTAACGACGACTGCCTGAAACAGGCTAATGAAACTAGAACATTATATACAACAATAAGACAGAGACAAACAGCTTTCCTCGGTCATGTGATGAGAAGAGAGGCATTGGAGAACATCGTGACAACTGGAAAGATCGAGGTGAAGAGAGGCAGAGGTAGACCAAGAGAAGTGACGCTGGATGCATTGCGACGGTGGCATGGAGGAATATCAGCAACAGAGTTGATCCAGAAAACCAAAGACCGAGATCTATGGAGAGCCATGAACGCCTACGCCAGCCGGCACGGCACTTGATGATGATGATGAATGTTCACGCACAAAATTTAGCCCAGTGCGCTTGAAGTATTAGCACGTGTATGGACAATGCTTGAGTTCAAGCGAGCGAACACAAACAAGGAAAAAGCCGATAACGGGAAATTGAGGCGTGATGACCAGAGTAAATTTAAGAAGTAAATTTAAATGTTACAATGTGTGGTAATTTGCTGGCACCAAAACGCGTTAATTGTAAAGCTAATCACAAACACATAAAGGTGACACTCTTTGATAATTTACTGATTTAATAAACAGAATGCTAACCGCTTTAAAGGCGCTATTGCTTTTTCTTGTAGCTTTTCTCTTCGCCAGAACTGAAAATATCTGTTGGAGACTCAGCCGTTTAAGTAATTCCTTGACTATAAACCAAAAGACACTTGGTAGGTGATGTGGTTGGCATCACGCCGACCGCCTTTAATTTCCACAACAATTCTTGGTACCATTTTCGGCCGAGTTCACCAGGACGCCCGTGTCGATTTTTAATATGCATACGTACCCGCGCATCGAACCCATGACCAACCGGCCGGTAAACCAGTGTCTAGCCACTATTCTACCACGTATTGGTACACGATGGCATACACACATCTCTCTCTACCGTTTGTTTAAACCCACGTCACATTCAATATCCCACACTCCACTTATAATACTCCATTATCTAGAAGGAAGAGACCACTGGCTTTTGGAAACGCTGATATAGAATATTTCTTTCCTAGAACTAAAAGATCTAAGCCTTCGTAAAGTCACACAAAGAGGCCGAATTAGAGTCGGATTAGTATGAATAAACTATTGCCAACAAAATGTAAGACTGATTTATCATTCCTGTGTCAGACATGAACGAAGTATTTCCTTATATTTATTAATTTTGGACCTGAAACAAAGCACGTGGGATTAATAAAAGTATAATGGAGAGTGAGAGCTAAAGATACATGAAGCCGAATGACGAACCGTGCAGGGGGAGATCAAAGGGTCAAGAGATAAGGGGCACAACCTGTATAAAATCTAGGGCTAAGAACTTCTCAATTCATATTTGACCTTTGGAAGAATCAGTTGTCAACCAGAGCCGCTGGATATAGATTCCCGTCCAGTGACAACCAGAGGGAACCGGGTGAAAACAAGATTGGCATCTGCACAGACACTATCTCAACTGATTCGAGGCAATATCTCACCTGTAATCCTCGAATCCTGAAATCACACCACATAGGTTATGTATTTACTCAGATTGTTGATATAAAAGTATATTTTCATTAGCATCATCTTTTGAATGATTATCAAATGATAATAAATTCAGTCGTAGTTTGTTTTAACTCATAGTTAAATCTTTTCTTTTTTTCAATTAGTAAGTAATTGCGTTGTGTACCTTGGTGGCGAAATAATTTTAACCATGGAGGGGAGATTGTCAGAGAAAAAACCTATCCTGCCTAGTAGTCCACTAAGAGTTATAAATCGTGGCATCCGACCTCCTCCTTCCCACTTCTTGGGGTTGCAAAGACCAGCTACTTTTACCTTTTAACTAGCCATTTCCAGCTGTAATCTTGGTATCCAGGGACATGAGCTCAGCTCAGCCTGAAAGAGACATTGGTGCAGAATTTTCTCTCTGGAATCTGGAGTGTAAGGGATCCAGTGTGGGAAACCGTGACTCCTGGCATATTGGACGGTACATCCGGAATCTAATTAGTCAACTGAAACATTGGAGTACGTAAGGAATACAAAATAAGTCACTCAATGACAAATTCGGTTGCTCGCCCGTAAATATATGACATAAACACAAATATCAGCAACAAAGCGCCGACAGGTTTATTATTTTGAATAACAAAGAAACAAACAATAGATTGCACGATTTATTGCCTGGCATATTTCTCTGCATCTCGTCAGGTACATACTGCAAATTTCACACAACATAAAGTAAAGTAATTAATTAAATCCTTCAAGCTGAAATATACACATATTCGTACAGTAATTTCAGCTGTCTACCACGGTAACTTTAAACTGACTAATATGTCTTTCTGATTTCACAAAAATGGCCTATGCAGAGTAATCATGATGGTTTCTGCGATCTTTAACAAGTGACTGTTTTGTGTATGAAACAACACAAAACACATTGTTTCTATCAATCATGTGACCATTTTCCAAAATGTGTCGTCCAATAGATGAAGTAGTAGGTTTGTGGTGTGTCTGCTTGGCCAGATTCCCATAATCTTTGTGTATTATTATGTCATGTCTGTGAACATTTATTATTGTTTTCTATTCATGGACAGTTGGGTATGTATCATAGTATTTTCCTTTTTAATCATCACACTAACAGCGTCAAACATAACGAGATCATACGTAATTTTGTTTCATGTGTAATTGGTGGAAATTAATTCCAGAACTTAGATATGCAGATTATACGGTTCTCCTCTCAGATAATGCTAAAGGATTAGAAGAGCTGATCCAGTCTGTCAAGAGACACAGTGAAAATCTAATTTTCTAAACTTATGCAAAACAAATATTAATGTCTACGGACAAAATTACATATCAACCAATGATTACAATCAAGAACGAAAACATCAAAAATGTGGTATGAGTTTAATATCTTGGCTCCATAATCATGAACATTGAAGATTATTCTAAAGAAGTTACAGGCTGGTTGGATATAACAATGCAGATGTTAAACAGTATTAAGAACCTAAAACAAAACGCCAGTAAACAATTTAAACTAAAATTATTGAAAACACATAATTCCTGTGGCATCATATGAATGCGAGTCATCAATAATTTGGAACATATTAGGACAGAAATTGTTGGCTATTGAGCTGAAATATTACATACAATTGTTTTTAGAATATCGGAGGCAGACGAGGCAGACGTTGACCAGCACGAAAATTGACACAGGACATTGCATACACTTTGTCCATCGGGACGAAGGGGGGGGGGGGGGCGTGCATGAGGCGGTAGCAATGGCAAGAGATAGAGGGGTTTTTTGGTGCAGCGTGATGGGAGTGAAGTACTGTAAACCACCTGTTCCTTGAGGATGATACACCTCAGTTTAAATTAGGAGGTGCTATTTCAGCCACAGTAGAAATAAACGTAATTCGAACCATGTTTCATGAGATTTTAAGTCCGTGTCTCATGTCCTATATCAATTCACAAAAAGAAGAAATAATATTATGTCATTGACTGTTCTTATTCAACCCATAGCACTTAGTCTTGTGCCAACGGCTTCGGGCGGAAGAGGACAATTGGGAGGGAACAAGCCTGATCCTGGTGTGAGGAAATTCAACCTAGAGACTAAATGTTATGGCAGGGCAGACCAGGCCCTAAGCCTTGGATGGTAACTGGTCTAGGTACGAGGATCCGACAGGCAGACAGTTAGAGCATTGCTTTGCTGATCCGACAGTTTGTGCAGCTTGTCTTGTTCCAGCCGAGAGAGGGATCATGCTGCATGGGCAACACATGGTCTCTAAATTCAGACCAGGCTTTGTGTTATGGAGAGATAACCCCATTTTACAAGCTATCGTCTGTCAAGACGGCAAGGTGCCAGTCAGTCAGCACTCCGTCTTTTTCTACGTCAACAGCTTTTACAACCCACAACGGTTATAAGTAAATATAGGAAAGGTCTCTTTTTACACTCCTTGGGAGAAATTGACGCATGCTGCTAGACCCATATTTGTATATACACATTGGTACTCGGTGGGTGATGTAGTCAGCATCACAAGACATTTCCTGTTATCCATTTCAGACCGAATTGCCACGGAAGCCCAGGTTAATTTTTTTTAAAAGATTTATAAAATGCCCTACATTGATAGACCTTTGCCACCTGACGGCAGGCGATGCCCTAGACAGAACGCTACCACGGCACTCCACGATGTTAGGCTCTCCACGACGTTAGGCTCTCCACGACGTTAGGCTCGCCACGACGTTAGGCTATCCACGACGTTAGGCTCTCCACGACTTTAGGCTCCCCAAGACGTTAGGCTCCCCACGACGTTAGGCTTCCCACGAAGTTAGGCTCCCCACGACATTAGGCTCTCCACGACGTTAGGCTCTCCTCGACGTTAGGTTCCCCACAACGTTAGGCTCCCACGACGTTAGGTTCCCCACGACGTTAGGCTCCCGTCGACATTATGCCGGGGTGTGTTCATGTCATAAAACGCTTACTGAGGTTAGCATGTCCGAATGGATAAGAACGCTCTTTCTTAAACATTAGGCGTACTGATGCCGAGGTAACGGATTTAACTTCTACACCGGTAATTTAGACTAAATGTTGACTTCTCGTCCTTGACTAGGGAACGTACCTCTGAAGTCGGAGTGGGTTCGTCCGGTGGCAAGGGACTCTGTTAATAGGGAAAGCTAATCCGAACGCATAAATCAGCCCAGTGCACCAGAAGCACGTGTATGGACTACGCTTGGTTCACTTGTAGTCGTGTTTTAGTAAAGCTCACAATCTACTTCTCGTTTTTTTGGGTGATTCATTGGTTCAAAGCAAACGAGCGCATAAACAAACAAACGATTACTTAAAGACGCAGCATATTTCCACACTTTTTTTTCCAACCCAAACTGATACAGTTTCTTCATTCCTATTGATTCTCTGTGCCATGTGTCTTTTGTTGAGCTATGTGAGGGTTTTCGTAATACGATTCGTCTCAGCATTGTGCCGTCAGCATTGGAGGAGATATGTAAAACAAATATCTTAAGTATCTTCGCAATCCTATTTTCAAACGAAGGTTTCTTAACATACATACAGGACTCTTACATGCAGTCATACGTTTGGGTATTTGGTGCAATCGTTATACTTATATACACAAATCACACTCGATGAGTGATCAACATAACACAGGCGGAAATTAATTCCCGTTGCATTACCTGGTGTTCATTTGATTATGGGTTGCTCAGGTTGAAAAAAGAAGTAAAAGTTATATAAGTCCTTTTAATGCTCCTTAAGGTTGTCGGCATATTTTACTATTCACAAACTCAAGTAGATCAATCGGCTGGCATGAGTGATGTGGTCAGTATCTCTCCAGTTGCCTTTACTTCCTATAACACTTCAAGGTACCCATTTTATGCTGGGAGGCTCTGGGGGCCTTGGTGAATTATAAAAAAGTAGAATCCACTCAATGTTGATGAAACGTCTGACACCGGAACGGTAGTCGAGTGTCTAGCCACTACAAAACCGCAGCTCCGTGGTATCCCACGTCAGTTAAACAATCCGGGTTGAACAACACAACAAGCAAGCGTGCTAGCCACTGAACCATGGCGACAGCCACTGCACTACGGCGACAACCACTGCACTACGGAGACAACCATTGCACCACGGTGTTAACCACTGAACTACGGCGACAACATCTGCACTACGGCGACAACCAATGCAGTACGGCGACAACCACTGCATCACGGCGATTACCATTGAACTACGGTGACAACAAGTGCACTACGGCAACAAGCACTGCGCCACCGCAACGACCACTTCACTACGGCGACAATCACTGCATTACGGTGACAACAACTGCACTACGGCAACAACCCTTGCACTACAGCGACAACCACTGCACTTCGGCGACAACTGCTACAATTATAATACGATTTATTTCTCCCCCATTTGCCGATAGAAACATGTAGAGAGAAGCCGTATTTCCCGCTCAATACATCTAGTTGGCGTGGGTGCACTCAGGAAATTTCAGTTGAATGATGCAGGTGTGTGGCTTTGTTTGGGTCGGCGTCTTATGTAATGATGTGGTAAATTATGGGTCTGTATTTTTCTTCTACTTGTTTCTCTTCACCTTCTCCTTCTGCTTCCTCATCTTTTACCCCTGATCTTGCTTCTCCTACTCCCCTCCGCCACCTACTACTTCTTCTTCTTTCTCAGTATTACACTATGACAAGATTGGAAAAGAACTATGATATGTACTTTGTAAATCACCGTTTCATTTCTTAGTCGTTGTCGGTTATTCATATTTTGTGGGAGTGCTATTGTCTTTTCTCTGTTGTAACGGAGGGCCAACGTATTCGGTGATACACATGCGTGTGGTAGTCGTCACTTACTTGCAATGCTTTTAAGTCTGAAATACATGTATTACGCCGTGTTTTGTTCTAATTGTTTCATTTATTACCGCCTCTGCTTGCTACGTTTCCTATCTTCTGCTGGCATTCCATCTCATATGTTACAATACGTATCCGTACTCTTATTGGTGTTATTACATGTCTACTAACGAGCAAAAATGAAACTTTTCTACACGCATTTAGGGTGTGGTGCCAGCCCAATATTTTTATAGACCAATCAACACGAAATATGTAATATAGTCAGTACCACGCCGTCTACCTCTACTTTCCAGAACACCCACCAATTTGCAATCATTTTCTAATTTGTCATATATATATATATATATATATATATATATATATATATATATATATATATATATATATATATATATATACAGAGAGAGAGAAACAGAGAGAGAGAGAGAGAGAGAGAGAGAGAGAGAGAGAGAGAGAGAGAGAGAGAGAGAGAGAGAGAGAGAGAGAGAGAGTAGTCTGCGCACTATCCTAGATAGGTTTGTGGAGGTGGACCAGAAGAGGGGAATATTATTAAAAGTTTGCAAAACTGAATGCATTGTAATTTTCAAGAAAGAACACTTTCCAGTATTATTATATACGGTGAACTTTTATATATCATATCTAGCCTACACGATGTTATCTGACGGAATATGTGACAAAGAGATACAGAACAACATTCCCAAATTAAAAGTTTCTTCGCTCACAATCTTATAAAAAGCATAAAGATGACGAGTGCCAAAGTATACCAACTGAAAAGTCGTGTGGCTTAGTCTTCTGTATGAATACAATACTGGACAATGAGCAAAGATGTGGTGAAAAAATTGGAGTCGTGGTGTATGAGAATAATGTTGAGAATGTCATGGATGGATAAAAAACAAATGTAAAAATGTCGCAATACCACTCATCAAAATCATAGAGAATATGTAAATAATATTTATAAGGCATATCCGTTTCCATTTTTGAAATATATAAGAATAGTTATTAGTAATATCTGTGTGTATGCGTGTATGTGTGCTGGCACTTGTCGGTCTTGACAGAAGATATATTTTTTGTTTTTACATTGTGCTTCAAAAAATACATAATAACTACAGGCCATGACGATAGTGAATGTGGCAGATCAGACCATACCCCACGGTAAATGTTTGTCCACAATGGATGCATGTGTACATATGGTCATTGCCACCATCAGCACCATCTGAGTCACCTATCTGTATTCATTTTCTTCATTGTCTGTATTCCATTTAGAATCTTTACCCTCCATGCAACATGCTCCCAAGTTGCCTGTATCGCCATGCCCCACTTAAGCACTTTTTTGTAACACAGTAGAGGCCGACAACGAGATCTTTTACTCATCTGTAATTAACCAAAGAAAGATGACCTTTGCTATTATAACGTCGCCCATCTTCTTGTGTCGTGCACATCTAAGTTTATGGAGATTGAGCATAGAAGCAACTGTCACACAACTCGATCTTTCCAATACTTCAGCATTTGTGATTTTGTCTTGCCACTTAATACCGATATTTCTTAGCAGACAGCGTATATAAAAAGTGTGAGTGGGTTGAACAGGCTTCAGAAACAGCAAGCTAAAGAGTGTAGTCCAGCCACTATGTCTAAGCAGCTTAAGGGGAAACCGGAATCCCTCCAGACACTTGAAGAAAGCTTAAAGGAGGTTATCTACACACGTGAAGACAACCGGAGCCAAGAAGAGGAAGAAAAAGAAACCTTAACTCCCGCATCTGTAAAAATACGAGGATAGATACGACGAGAGGGAACGGCAAAGAAGAATACGAGCCGGCAAATGGGTCTACGAATCTCCATTTTCCACCAGACGTATCTATCCAAGCGAAACGCACAAGTAGCAAACACTGACAAATAGAAACCACCAGAAGAGACGGATTCAAAGGAAAACTTGCCGGCCAACTAATCCTCCAGCTGACGTCACAGACGAAAAAGCATATATAAAAAATTCTAGTCAGGACTCACTTGTAAGAGCGCACAGACAGTATCAGGATAAAATCCACATAAACCACAGATCTCAACTCTAACCAAGGCTGAAGAAGCAGGTTGAACGAGACCGAATTTGGAATTTTTGTTTTTGAATAAGTCAAGTCAAGTCACGATCAGTCTTCACTGTCATGAAGAAGAGTGCTTCATAGTACTTTATAGGCTTCACAGATAAGAATTTAAAAAAAAAATAGGAATCATCCTTTTCTCCCAGACTCTGTGTGTGTGTGTGTGTGTGTGTGTGTGTGTGTGTGTGCATGCGTGCGTGCGTGCGTGCGTGTGTGTGTGTGTGTGGGTGTGTGTGTGTGTGTGTGTGTGGTAACCTGTTCATGGATGTTGCTGCCTTTTCAATTCTGATTTTTATTTCTTGATCTGAAGATAATTTATTGTTTACCCCTTATCACAGATGTGTGAAATGGTACACAATCTTCAGCTCTGCGTCGTCACTAAAGATTGATGGTAATCCACTTGCACCTTGTGTCATAATTTGTATCTACGTTTTGCTAATTATTAAAACAAATTCATAACAAGCATTGGAGAATGCAGATAGCAGACGTTGTAATTCTTACTCGGAGTGGTGTCGTAAATGCACTAGCGTTTGCAAATAGCAACTCTATTATCAGAGCCGTCCTAATTTGTTGCCTTCACCTTCAGTCTCTGAGTATTATAAAGGCCGCCATATGAGCGGGAGTGAATGCACATACACCATCCTGATCACGACAGGTATATTTCAATAGAAATGAAAAGTATATTCTTAAAAGGGTGGAAGCAAGTACACAATCTTGATCAACTCCACTCTTGATTTCTTCTGAAGATGGACTATCAAACTTGATTATACCCTTCATGCCTGTGTGGAATGATTCCACAATGAACAGAAGAGTTGGCGGGCAACCGATCTTCTTTAGTGCCTTAAACGGACTCTCACGACTGACCATATCAATTACCTATGTCAGGTGTAGACATGTTCCTTCAAAAGTCACATTGTGATTCAGTATAGGCTTGGAGCATGTGTAGAACAAATGGCAATTATTTTCTCAACGTTACATAGAAGTGAGAAATCCATATAGCTGTTATGTCAGTCCGATCCACCTTATTCGTGCACAGTTTTATGATGCTTGAATATTTGAAATCAAGAGGGACTTGTCCTTCTTGCCCGCATAGCTTTATTAGCTGGTGGGACTGTAGAGTGAGTATGTTTAGCATACTCTGATAAGGTTATTGGAATCCCATCCTTACGTGGAGCCTTGTCAGAAGCAAGTGCATTAATAGGAAATTTAACTTCTGTTTTGGGAAAGTGTGTCCAGTTTGTCAGATCCTCTATGGCGTTGAGGGCATCACCCGCCAATTTGGTCTTGCTTGAGTAAAGCTCAAAATAGTGCTCTACCCATTTATGCATCTGCAGTTTCTTATCAGTGATGATTTCTCCAATTAAGGTTTTCAGTGGCGCACGCACTTTAATTACTGAACCACAGGACTCATTTATTACTTCATGCTTGCCTCTTATGTTTCCTTTTCTCTTGCGTTTTGAATACACTTGCATAATTTGATCCAATAGTTCGCACACTGTTTCGCTGCCTTTGCACAGTTCATCCTAGCTTGTTTGAGCTCAGTGAGAGAATTTATCTTTTTTTTGACCTTGTTTCTGAAGATCGCTATCTTCTTTCTATCAAACAAGGGCTGTAGTGGCTGGCTGTTTGCCGCATATCAGACCTGTGTCTTATGATCAATAGTTCCACAATCTCCTGTCTCTGTTTTATAAATGGTTTCCTTAAGTATAGCCCACTTTTTACTTGCTGTAAAATTTTCTGATGTATCAGTATGAGCATCCTCAAGTTGCTATTGGGACTCTGGAGATAGATTTGTATTTAGCTGTGTAGATTATCTTTAGTCTTAACCTATCCATTGCAACAACCAAAACATGATATTATCACAATAGAAATGTAACTTCGAGTTAATGAAGTTTATTCAAATGTTATCTCCGTGTGATGATGAAGTCTAGCTGGTGCCAACTGCCGAATCTTGGAGGCTTTCATGTCACCGTATGCCTCTCTTTTGTTTTAAAATGGATTGTTTAATACTTAGGTTTTTTTTTTGTGCAATGCTCTAGCAGCCTTTGTTCATTTTCATTCATGTAACTGATGTTGTATTTTCCAAGGTACACTAGCCACGAACAGGAGTCCCTGACCACTCGAGCATTAAAATCACCCAGCATATAATTGAGTCAGATTGGGGTACTGCCTTGATAACATAGTCTAACTCCTCATAGAAGGAATCCTTCGCATTGTCAGAGAAAGTGCTGATCGGTACATATGCAATGGTAATGATTGCAAAAACCACAAGCGGTTGCCAGTCTCAGAGATAATAGTCTTTCCTTACCTCCAGCTATAATCCCAATCATTACCAGTAATTCTTCACTGCAAAGACCATTCCATGTTGTCTTTATTTCTTACTACCCTCTAGCCCACCAAATGGCCTACTAGTTTTCCCTCAGTCACCCTTCCTCTGAGAGGTGAGCCTCCCGCAGTCCAGCAATATCAAAGTTAAAACAGTTGAGTTAGGTATCACACATAGTCGTTTTTCCCACATCGTCAATATATATCAGATCAATGGAAAGCCCCAGATACATGGTTGTGTTCCAGGTTGCAAGCCTTAGCTTGAGGTGTTTTTTGTTGTTGTTGTTGTTTTTTTTTTAAATTTTAGTAACTGGTGCTTGCGCTTTACAGCCTGCTATTCGGATTGTGTCCTAGCCCCAAGCACCCATTAAAGCAGACAGGCTGAGGGTGATCAGCACTCAATTGGCTGGGCGATGCCCAGCTTTAGACGGGCTTTAGCAGATCACTGACACTCGTAAGTGTCTTAAACCGTCTTAGGTCTACGTCCTGTCTACACTAATTGACAAGAACTTATAGCCAGTAATCAATATATCTGAAACAAGACAGGCTGCAGAAACTGTCGATCAGCAAAGCAATGCTCCTGTCGGAGCATCGACCCTAGAGCGATTGCTGACCAAGGCTTAGGGTCTGATCTGCTCAACCATATTATTTAATCCTTAGGTTGGAATTCCTGGCACCAGAATAAGGCTTGTATTCTCCCAATTTAACTCCTTCATTGGCACAAAGTGCGGGGTCAGGTTTGTCGAGCCCCGTCCAGCCTTCGTCGCTAATAGAAAGCAGGTAGTACCTTCTATAACGCGGTAGCTCAGTTACTTGTATATCTAAGACCTAACTAATAAATGTTACAAATAACTACATTTCCGAAAAAAGTGGCACATATACATATACAAATATGTGGCAGAGTGTGTATGTGTGCGCGCGCTCGCGTGTGTGAGTGTGTGTGTGTGTGTGTGTGTGTTTGCGTGTGTGTGCGTGTGTGCATGGGTGCTAGTGCATGTGTCTGTGTATGTTGTTGTTTCTTTCCTCGTTTGTTCACTCGTTCGTTCTCATGATTTGACTTTTGGAAACACAAATTAAATATATTCAGAACGAACGCAGTTCATATCTGATTGTTTCTGTTATTTAACCAACTCCCTATTCCTATTGTCTCCCTAGTGAGTTCCTGTGCCTGTGTTCTGTAACATTACTGGAGTGCGTTGAGTTTAGCCGACAGTTTCCTACAAATTGAACATTTGCTGTGTTATATGTCCGGGGCGTGCGCAGTAAGTCACAGTTACAGGCGTCCGCTGGTTCCACGTCAGGTGATATATTGCCAGTTAAAGAATACAGCACGGGGCTCCCTTGGGGACTCCCCTTGCAGCACAAACAAGCACAAACAGCGTAGTTTTAACGGGATTACGTTTCTGGTATAGAGTAGGAGTATTAGCATCCTACGAACACGTCGTGCCAGTTATTATGTTTAATTATGTGAGACAGTATTGTCTGAAGAACATGACAGAATCTGCGTCTATATATTGCCATACTCTACCGGGGTTATATTTAAATATATACATGATAACAAGAAGATCGTCTTTCTAGGAATGGAATCAAGTGAATTTGTTCTTTAGGATGATATTTTCTGTAAATAGTCTAGAGAAGACGGGCAGACTTGAAGGTCGTATACGGTACGCTTCATTCTGACATGAAGAAAGTAGTCACTATAGCGCTTTGAAAACATTAGCGGCAAGACACTGTTTTGTATCGAGTAGAAGTGATAGTTACAGAGTATCTTCTTCTATTGTCCCAAAGCAGTTTACTGCAATAGGTATGTGTTGTGTTAGCGCCATGACAGTCCGTAGGCCTTAGAACACGGTGGGATAGGTGGCCATCACTTTGCAAACGACGAGCCCAAGGATGAGGCCTGTGTCAGATCGTGTTCATGACATGAACATGCATTTGATTATCACCTTGGCTAGCGTGCCCGCCATGCACTGTTTCAGACGTTTTGTATTTCTTCAAGGAAGACATGCCTTTTAAATGACCTGGGCTTGCAGATAAGAAACGTCTAAGATGAGTGCAAGAATATATTCCTGGAAGTAAATTTGTCTTGCATGATACTGATCACATGTCCCATTCTTTGAATTCCTTATATTTATTCCTCCTCTAATCTTCTTCCTCTTGTGCCTTACGGTGTCTATGGGAAGCATAAACAGCGGGAAAGTGTCCGTTTATCGGATTCTTGTATTGAGAGACATGGACTCTGCTATTCCCTCTGTCCATTGTTTACGTGGCCGCCCTCTTCTTCTGCTTCCATTTGGTCTGTACATCATTGCATTTGTAGTTGGTAATCTAGTTACAAGACCAAACCATTTAACTGTCTGCCTTCTGATAAAATCGATTTCTGCTATAACCCTAAGTTTAGTCCTGATTTCTTCTTTTCTGATTTTCTCTATTCTTGATACATTGAGTTTTTTTCTCAGGAATCTCGAGTGCCTATAGACCAGTGGTTCCCAAGCTTTTCAAGTAGAGGGCCATATCTACTATTTTCGGTAGTTAAGCGGGCCACAACATTATAAAATTATAAAAGTCGTGCAATATCATTCTTACCTTTCTTTACTTTGGTCAACAAAGTTCTACAACTTTAAAGGCAGTCAGTTTCAGTACTACACTGCGGTCATTTTTTTTTTTTTTTTACAATCAAAATGTAATTAAAAAATAAATTTTTAATCAGTTTCGAAAACCACTATTAATGTAATTAATTTACAGTTGTAACTGTTCTTCATAACCAGTTACTTCAGTTCAGATGCCAGTTTATCAATGTCTGGGCACAAATCTGTCGTGCCCAAAGTCACAAGCGCAGCTAGGTTAATGTCGGTGAGTCTGGAACGTTGCTTTTTTTTTTTTTTTTTTATAACTGTCGTTGGTGAAAATGACTGCTCGCATCTGTTTAGTCGAAACAAAACGACAAATTTATCTCTGGGCGAATGAACGCAAGTGTTCAAATTGTTCGACAGGCAATAGTCACCAGAATGAAATCATATGATCAGCTGAAGGTGAAGCAGGCAACTTCAGAAATTACATCTCAGTGGAGAATTGCATTTCAAATCAATTACTTCGTGCTGAAGGTTTTGCTGTAATTGACAGAGCTTGGCTATAGAAAATACGAACGGATTTATGAAGAGGGCAACATTACCCTCCTCTATTGTGAACTTGATAGAGTTAGGCATGTCAACATGGTGGATATACTTGCAGATCTACAAATTGATGGAAAGACATTAGACGTATAAAAAACATATATTGAAACAACAAGCTGCAATAAGGATTGATAATGAAGTGGGACAGTATTAGCCAATTAAGAGAGGTGTTAGGCAGGGATGTGTGATGTCTCCAGATCTTTTTTCCCTATACAGTGAAAATATTTTCAGAAATGTAGAGGATATAAATAGAATCAGCATTGAAGGAAGAAACATCAATAACATTAGATATGCATATGATACAGTATTAATTGCAGACAATGCGCAGGACCTGCAACAATTAGTAGATTACGGTTGTTGTGCACAGTGAGCAACTGGGGTTATAATTAAATTGTAAAAATACTCAGGTTATGGTCGTCACTAGGAAGAAAGAAGTGCCACAATGTAATATACAAGCAAATGGAAATATTCTTCAACAATGTGAATCGGTACAATTATCTTGGAACAGTCATAACATCTGATGGGAGATGCCTTGAAGAGATTAGAACAAGAATAGCCATGGCGAAAGTAGCATTTAGCAAGATGCAAAAACATTCTGACCAATAAAAAGATTTCAATTGAAACGAGAAAAAGA
>JACEFZ010028103.1:440000-448998 GCA_014155875.1 Cepaea nemoralis
CAATGGCAAGGGAAACGATGGGATCCATGTAAATCTACGCCAATGGCAAGGGAAACGATGGGATCCATGTAAGTCTACACCAATGGCAAGGGAAACGATGGGTGACATGTAAGTCTACACCAATGGCAAGGGAAACGATGGGTGACATGTAAGTCTACACCAATGGCAAGGGAAACGATGGGTGACATGTAAGTCCTACACCAATGGCAAGGGAAACGATGGGAGACATGTAAGCCTACGCCAATGGCAAGGGAAACGATGGGAGACATGTAAGTCTACGCCAATGGCAAGGCAAACGATGGGAGACATGTAAGTCTACGCCAATGGCAAGGGAAACGATGGGTGACATGTAAGCCTATGCAAATTACAAGATACACTTTGATGACAATGATACAACAAAGAGAGACAGTATTACCGTTGGTCACATCATAAGACTAGGAAGTGATGCCATTGGCAGCGCCAAATGTCTAAGAGTCAGCAGTAAATACCTGATGGAGTCAGCCAAGCATAATCTTCAGGTGTTTGATCAATATATATACTGCTAGATACTGCATTAGTACAGATCCGTTTTTAACATCTAATAAACGTATATACATAATGAATTGCAGCGATGTAATTTTCACTTACCGGTGTATGTGTCTAAAAGGTAGCAAACCTGTTTCACAATTCCCAGATTTGGAAGCAGACAACTTTTCATTGATTAATAACAACGGACGTTTTCGGCCGTTCAGAAAATAATGGCAATCTACGAAACGTAAGCTTGTCTAAACTGCCAAAAATGCTGGGGTTGATTGTGGCGTTATGTAAAGCAAATAAAACTAACATTTTAGTTTACACTTACTAAAGGGTCATCAATAAAATACGTTTGAGACCCACTGGTTTAGAGCACAGGATCTGATAGGAGCTATGTTAAGTCCACGTTAATGATCCTTGATTTAACGCTGATGACAATTAAATTCGTAAAACAGTTCTTTTACTGCTCTGTCTAATGCCAGACTGAAGTGTGTCGTTTAAAAGTGGTTATCCGAGTCTGTTCTTTAAGTACGACCAGGTGATGTGCGAGTAACATGTCTAGAGGCACCGATTCTCCACTGGTCAAAGAACAAATAACAAATCCAACGTGAACTATTGAGGGGAAGGAGGGTTGATACAGAGCCCAATGGCAAGAAACGTGCCTACCGTCCCAGTGAGCATGGGTTCATATTGTGTGGTCAAAACGTATGAGTTTATGACCATAATTCTAATTTACCGTAACAGCATGAACACCGAGCTCGTTACCATTTACTGTTGTATGTGGTTTTGTTGAATTCACTGCGTGATCGCAAACTGTTATTATGCTACACTATGTTTTTTGTATTCCTGGCTCGCCTTTCGCTATAGGACGGGATTACTGAAAAGTTATTCCTCCATGCTACAGGTCTATAACATGTAATGGTTCTCGTACATCACAGAACCATAGCAGATTCCTAATATAGAGTCGTGTTTGTTTTAATTTGTATTTATTTTCAAGGTATAGAAATATGATAGTATAGAGCTATGAGGGTATATAATTATAATCATATAAAATGTAGATGGTTTTGCAGTATGAATTACATGGGTAACGAAGTTTATATAGGATTATGTAGAAGTTAGGAACTATAAAAGTATGAATTGTATGCATGCATTGGTGTTGTGTGTATATGTGTATGTATGCATGCATGTATGTATGTATATATATATGTGTATATATATATATATATATATATATATATATATATATATATATATATATATATATATATATATATATATATATATATATATGTTCATTTGAAATCCGTTAGCGCCACATCGCGTGTAATTGCGTACGTAGAACATGATCATGTCATAGTCATGTGATAAGTACTGACCAATGAATAAAAGAGCAATTGCTTATCGTCCCATGATGTATAGGTTATGTTTCTGACTGTTGAGAAAATGGCCGAGTTGATCCAAAATCCCTCCAAAAAAGCCCAAAGAGCGGTGATTCAGTTTCTTTCATTTGAAGGATGTCGACCAGAGGACATTCATCGAAGAATGCAGGCAGCGTACAGTAACAAATGTGTGTCGAAGACATCAGTGACAAACTGGGCACGAATATTTCGAAAAGGACGTCAGTTCACAACAGATCGTCGACGGCCGGGTCAAGCGAATAATGTTGCAACAGAAAAAACCATCGCCAAAATTGATGCAGCAATACAGATGAATCAAAAGATGAGTCAAAGCATACACGTTCGCTAGCGAAAGAATTTGATGTGTCAATTGGGACAATTCAAAAGGTCGTTCGTAAGAAACTGCAATATCGAAAGGTGTGTTCACAGTGGGTACCACGGATGTTGACCGACCACCAAAAAGAGGAACGCATGAGGTGGTGTTTGAACCACTTGCTACGTTACAGAGTGGAGGGTGATGAGTTTCTCTTCCGCATAGTGGAAGATGATGAATCATGTTGTCTCCAGTTTGAACCGAGCAGCAGAGAGAGAGAGAGAGAGAGAGAGAGAGAGAGAGAGAGAGAGAGAGAGAGAGAGAGAGAGAGAGAGAGAGAGAGAGAGAGAGAGAGAGAGAGAGAGAGAGAGCATGCAATGGAAGCATGCTGGATCAGCAAAAGCCACAAAATTAAAGTTACAGGTTTCCGCCGGCAAGGTTATGCTGAGCGCATTTTTTGGCCATGAAGGGCTATTGTTGGCCGACTTTAAAGAACCTGGTGTCAACATTAACTACACCCATTACTTGCAAACATTAGACAATCTGTAAAAAGCCATCAAGACCCGGTTTGCTTTCTCGAATGTGATTTTGTTGCACGATAATGGTCGTCCGCATGTCGCAAAGAATGTGCAGGAAGCATTAGCAAGGAAGAAGTGGGAAATTCTGCAACATCCAGGGTATATACCTAATTTGTCACCATGTGATTTTCATTTGTTCGGACCTCTAAAAAATTGCTCTCAATGGGTAACGATTTCACACATATGCAGACGCAATGAACGCCGTAAACTACTTGGTTCAGTGAGTAACCACGATAAATTTTTGCGGACAGCATTCGCCGCCTATCTAAGCAATGGGATGCTTGCCTGAATGTCTACGGCACCTTTTTCTGACCATCCCATGGTACATAATTTATTCAAAATGAATGCTTTGATTAATTCTACAACACCATTCAATGTTTCTTTCATGCTTTTGTAATAAAGCCACTGGAACGGGGTTAAAATGAACTTGGTGTGTGTGTGTGGGGGGGGGGGGGGGGGGGAGCATTTCCGGACGGGCCTTAAAGTTGACCTAGACTCTCAGGTGGACGAAACCTAAAATCCAGGAAATGATTTGGTAATAAAGTCTGTCAACTTGATGCATACCGAACACATTGGTACCGAATATCGATTGGTCTATAAAATACGGGTCTAGCAACATATGCCCAAAGTTGTTTTAGGGCTTGTAAAAGGATAGTTTATATAAATATAGCAGGGGGTTTCAAAAGAAAATCTTACACGGGTGGAATAAATTACATTAACCATGCCATTGTCTTGTATCCTGTCAATATTGTTGGTAAGGATATAAGAGAGTTAAGCAAGTGACATCATGGAGCAGACGAACACGGTTACGTTAAAAGGGCAGTTTAAAGATGGCCGCCTCACTTTTGATATGCACCAAAATGGCGCAGCTCTATGTTGTCAGTTTTGTTTTTCCTCATTGAAGTGGTGAAAGGTATAGAAATGCATCGGAGTATGAAGTTCTGTATAGTGATCCATGCCTGTCAGTTCAGCAAGTTCTGTATAGTGATCCATGACTGTCAGTTCAGCAAGTTCTGTATAGTGATCCATGCCTGTCAGTTCAGCAAGTTTATGACTAGAGTAGGAATTTGAAAACTTTTCTGTCCAAGGAAGATGTACAGTAGGTGGTGCATGAATGGTCACATATAAGACCAAGCGATTGTTTTTCTTCAGTGTTGGGGGACTTGCATTGAATGCAGTGGTGACTACATCCAAAATATGATACATGTATGCTTTACATTTTCAGAATATATTCACACAGACAACAAAACACATTTAAGGTTCTAATTTCAAGTCCCCTAGTGTGTGTGTGTGTGTGTGTGTGTGTGTGTGTGTGAGTGAGTGTGTGTGTGTGTGTGTGAGTGTGTGTGTGGGTGTGTGTGTGTGTATGTGTGTGAGGAAACTCAAGACAAATATCTCTTTTAGGCTGGATAAAGAGAGTCCCTCGATACACAAATATTCAGAGTTGGAAATGATTCGTGAAAATGATTTTGAAAACTGCTCTTGGTATCCACAAGGAATGAGAAGGCGGCATTTAGATATCTGGATTTAAATACATGAATAAACAAATAGACAGAGCAGGTTACTTCCGTGAGAATGTTTCGCCCCTGGTAATCAACGATCCCAATACAAGTAAATCCCAATACAATCTGCAAAATTAAAATATACGCCCTTCACCACACACGGTCGTATATATTTTAAAAATATTAAGATAGAACTATGAGTTCAACAAACCATCATTGTGAATATCTTCTTTTCTGATCGTTCTGACTGCACCAATCAATACAAATCACATGTGATGATAATGTGCTGGTTTGTGAAATGATGATAGGGAACTCGCGGTTTAAGAAACAATGGCCTTCACATATATAATTTAGTGTTGTGAAATGACAGTCGTGTGAAATTATGTAGACAATAATATGTCTTTACATAATTGTGATTTATATGTAATTTACGTGCGCGAAAATTAGTAGCGGTTCTCGTCGCAACCGTTACTTGCGGAATATGTGAGCCGGCCGCTCAGAAAGCAATGGCAAACTACTGAGCGTGATCTTGCCAAGAAATCAACAACAGCGTTAAAATACTGGTGTTGACAGCGATGTCCTGTAACAGAATATGCACAAAAGAAAAGTTTGCTATTGCTTTCTGAGCGACTTACGATCATAACATTTCGAACAATCACATTTATTGTCCACATTTCACATGCATATAAAACATAGATCGTTATCTAGAAGTATGTTTTTCTAGAAGTATAATTATATATAAAAATTAGGGTATAGAAGATTTAAGGTAGAGACGTATGAAGACATAGACATGTTAAAGTATATACGTTTAATGTATAGAACGGAAAAGACATAGTAGTAATAGCAATAAGCATGTCAGTTTATTCAGTACCAAGAAAGATGTGAATCCACGTCTAAATTTAAGAGAATGGGGATACTGATTTAAGATAGTATAGACGCACGAACAATATATAGATATGAAGACATAATCTGTGAAGATATTGAGGCCTTAATGTAAGGATCCATTAACGTATGCAAAAACACACAACTCAATTTCACATTATTAGGATACTGAAGTAAGATAGTATAGAAGCATGAACAGTATGTAGATATGAAGACACATAATCTGTGAAGATATTGAGGGACGAATGTATGGACGCATAAATGTATACAAAAAGAGACTAAATGAGAGTATTGCCGTTTTTGTTCGCTCGTTTTGAACTTAGTCCATACAAGTGCAAGTACTTCTAGTGCACTGGACTGATTGTTGAGTGTTGAATAGCTTTCCCTATTACCAGGTTCCCTCGCCAGCGGGTGAACCCAATCCGAATTTAGAGGTACTCGTGTTTAAATCCGTAAGTCAAGGACGAGAAGTCAGCAGGTTAGTCCAACTGACCAGTGTAAGAGCCGAACCCGCCACAACGGCATCAGCACACCGGATGTTTAAGAACGAGCGCTCTTCTCCATTCGGCCAGGCTGACCTCTAAAGAGAACATTAAATGATAGCACGTATAATGGTAAATTACCGACTATGAAGGAAACCATTGAATGTAAAATCACTGACAGTGGACCCTGACACAAATATATCACTATATTGACAGTCTCCTGTAATCCACATTTCAATTTAAACGACTCCTAAATGGAGTCTATCCATTAAATGATTAAACATGAAGTTTTAAGTACCATCATCTCTTGTTTAGAATTGAAGGTTCCACTCCACAATATAACAAAGGTGCCGTGAAAGATAGAAATGTCAACTATTGTTTGCATTCAGTTGAACAAGCACTTGCTAGACATAAAGTATGTCTCCATTTGTGAACTACTGGCTGGCATAGGCTATTTCGTGTAATCATTAGGAAGTTCGGAGTTTCTCCGGTAAATACACATACAATTACAAATGTGAGAGTGGAAAGTAAATGATGAGATTATTCTCTTTTAAGCAAAAAGTGATATGCAAATCTTCGGTTTTAACTCTATCAGTAGCAGGTCACCGTTAAACCTCATTACTTCAATCATTTGTGATTTAAAGAAACACACGCTTGGATATTCAGTTTTAGAAATATTTATATTAAGGGTTAGAAGTAATGCAGGTCAAGGACATTTTCCCACTTCGTGAGGCATACTGGGAATGTGACGTTAACCTTCTAATTTATAAACCGATTGACACTCTATTGATGATGGGGTCAATATCATGCCTGCCGCCTTCACTTAGCTGGATCTTTTCTGGTACCCATTTTAGGTTGGGTGGACCAGAGAGCAATAACTATTCACCTCCGTGAGGATTCGAACTCATGACTACACGCCCAAACATTTGCGAGTCTGCTTTAAAGAACTGTAAAAAACATCAGAATTAAAAATAATGGGTGATTTCAACACAAAAGTAGGAAATCAAGGCGACGGATGCTGTGTAGGCTACCATGGTTTATAAGAGCGAAAGGAAAGAGGATACAGCCTTGTAGAATGGGCAAAAGAACAAGAAATTGTTATAGGAAACACCTGGTTTAAACAGCATCCCAGAAGATTATGGACATGGTGGAGTCCAGACAACAGGATTAAAAAGACAAGATAGATTACATCCTGATTAGCAGATGGTTTCGAAATGCGTTAACAATAGTAAAAACAGTCCCCAATGCAGACTGTTACAGTAATCACAGATTAATTACAGGCACGTTGAGAGTAAAGTTAAAGAAAGTCAAGTATACAACAGGAAACCCTAAATATGGTTTGTGCAAATTGAAAACTGACAAAGAAATACAAGACAATTTTAACATAGAGGTAAAGAACAAATGTGATGTATTCTCCGATCTAGAGATGTGGATGATCAATGGGAAATGTTGAAGAATTCAATCAGTTGTGCTGCAGAAAAAAAACTACTTCACAATTAAAGAAAGTAGGTCGTAAGACATTGATGACTGAAGAAATTTTACAACTAATGGAAACAAGAAGACAGAACAAATATAATCCTGCCACATATGAAGAAATTCGCAGAAACGTCAGAATATTATGTAAGAAGGCAAAAAGAAGCATGGCTCGAGAAAAAATACATAGAAAATGACAAACAACACAACAGTAAAAATACCAAGCTAATGCACAAAAGAATTCAGGAGCTTACTAATCAAAGAACATATGCATCAGCAGGCTGCCTAAAGACAAAAGATCGAAAAATGATTATGACAGAGAAGAACAGCATAATATTCAAAATAATAATGAAGGACCATCAATTTTGGAGGTTCAGAATACTCTTAACCATATGGAATCAGGCAACACCCCTGGTTCAGACAGCATCACAACAGAAATTATTAATGTTTTAGAAGAATATGGTATAGATAAAGTTACCATATTGCTGAATACAATATATGATACTAGTAATATGCCTTATGAATTATGTAACTGTGTATTTATTGCAATCCCAAAGAAATCAGGAGCCTTGGAATGTGAACAACATCGAACAATTAGTATAATGAGTCACATCACGAAGATTTTGCTAAGAATTATTATGCACGGAGTTAGGAAGAAAATACAACCTGAAATAGGAGGAGAACAATGTGGGTTGGTAGCAGGAAAGGGATAAGTAAATGCTGTGCGTATACAGAGAACAGTAATTGAACGTTCTATAGAAGTAAACAAAAGATCTACACCTTTGCTTTATTGACTACACAAAGGCTTTCGATAAAGTGAGACATATCGACATGATAAGGATGCTTGAAGATCTACAAATTGATGGAAAAGACCTTCATCATCATCAAGTGCCCTGCCAGCTGGCGTAGGTGTTCATGGCTCTCCACAGATCTCGGTCGTTGGTGTTCTGGATCAACTCTGCTGATGGTATTCCTCCATGCCACCGTCTCAATCCATCCAGCATCATTTCTCTTGGTCTGCCTCTGCCTCTCTTCCCCTCGATCTTTCCAGTTGTCACGATGTTCTCCAATGACTCTCTTCTCATCACATGACTGAAGAAAGATGTTTGTCTCTTCCTTATTGTTGTATATAATGTTCTAGTTTCATTAGACTGTATCAGGCAGTAGTTTTTAGTTACTCTGGCAATCCAAGAAATTTGCAACATTCGTCTCAGGAACCACATCTCTGTTGCTTCTAATTTCTTCTTAATTTGTTCATTTACATTTCAAGATTCACTGCCATACAGCAAAACTGGTTCTACATAGCATTTGAGCACTCTCTTTCTTACATTCAGTGATAGTGACTTATTGCATATGATACTCTTCATTTTCTGAAATGCGGCTTTTGCTTGCCCTATTCTGCTCTTAATCTATGTTGTACATCTTCCATCTGATGTTATAAATGCCCATAGGTATTTAAAATTATCCACTTGGTTAAGAATTTGCATTCTATTTCTATGTCACATTTTGATGTCACCATTTTCTTTGATATCACCATTGTCACTGTTTTCTTGATATTCAAGGAGAGTCCTTTCCTTGCACTCTCTGTTACTACAATGTCCAACAATTGTTGTAGGTCTATTGAATTATCCGCTAATAATACTGTATCATCTGCATAGCGTATATTATTTATATTCTAACCTCCAAAGTGTATTCCTGAC
This sequence comes from Cepaea nemoralis, assembly GCA_014155875.1. Lineage (NCBI taxonomy): Eukaryota > Metazoa > Mollusca > Gastropoda > Stylommatophora > Helicidae > Cepaea > Cepaea nemoralis. The sequence continues at coordinate 448,841 of JACEFZ010028103.1, forward strand.
ATCTCTTTGATCTCTCTCATTATTATTTCGCTATATAGGGAGAAGAGATCTGGTGACAAGACACACCCCTGTCGTACTCCTAGCTTTATCTGTTCGTAACTACCCTCTTTATTTCCCATTTTAATTGCTGCTACTTGGTTCGAGTAAATATTCCTTAT
>JACEFZ010028104.1:0-239360 GCA_014155875.1 Cepaea nemoralis
TCTACTGTCATACAGTAGCTCATATCTGACTAAGATCTAACAGTTCACACATCATATGAAGTGAATAAATGAATAATACTTCAGCTGAAATAATTACAACACATAGTCACAGGTGATGTTCAATGTTAATGTTATCCGGTTGTCACCGTCGGAAGGTGGAGAAATAACCACAAACTACCGTCGGCCTCTCCATCTTCATCCACACCGCACACATGCCTCACGTAACCCTGATCTGGGGGCTAAACGGGTACCCACATTGCCAAGGGTGTCCCGTAGTCTAATTCTGAATGAACAAACTAGGAAGAGCTAGCAGAAAATTGTGAGAGATGTGGGGTTTCTAGAAAATATATACCAATTAACTGAAACATTTATCAGAAATAACAAGCAGCAGTCAGAGTAGGTGATGAAACATCAAACTGGTCTGAGTGCAATGGGAAGTATTACCTGATTGTGCCATTTCAGCACTCATTTTCGACACGTCCGACCTGGACCGTGTCTCAACTCATAATCCCCAATTCATCATGGAATTATCTTCTCCTGACACTCGTTACAAAATGTGCCCCACGCACCAACAAACACTCATGCAGGTGTGAGTTTCATTCATACCTTACCCACTCCTTGACAATGAACAAACAACAATTAGAGTATCACAACAGAACCGTCCATCAGGCTGCTAGCCACACTGGCTGTATGTGCCAAGAATGGACACAGGACATCACGTCTGTACCACTGCTCTGAGATTTATTGCTGCTATGTGATACAATGTGTGGTAAAGACCTCCTGTGCATGTCATAAATGGCCACTGATGATGGTTGGTCTGAGACTGGTTACCTCTCACTATAGACAATTTCAGTCAAATATGTAACCAAACATGAACTGGCTTACAAAGGGTTTTACATGCGTGGCTGTGGGCACAATACTCCATTAAGGAGTCTTAATGGTTAAGGAGGAAGAAGAAGAAGAAGAAGAAGAAGAAGAAGAAGAAGAAGAAGAAGAAGAAGAAGAAGAAGAAGAAGAAGAAGAAGAAGAAGGTGGAGGTGGAGGTGGAGGTGGAGGTGGAGTAGGAGGGGAAGAAGAAGGAGGTGGAGTAGGAGGAGAAGAAGAAGAGGAGGAAATGAAGGAAGAGGAGGAGGAAAAAAGCAAGAGGTTGATGAGGAGAAGTAGGAAGAAGAAGAATGTGATGGTAAAGAACCATGCCAGACTTACTCTCTGTGCCAAGAATCAACAAAGGAAGACACTTCTGTACCACTGTTCTGAGTTGTATTGCTGCTATGTGACACCCAGTAAGACAGCCACCAGTCACTTGTGTTTCTTGATGCTGATTAGTTGGGGAAAGAAAAGCAAAAACTATTGATAATTTGTCTGTGTTTCTTTATGGATAAAATATTGATAAACTGACTTTCTGCAAGGAAAACAGTGACATTCAAAACTGCCAAAATCAACAAAAGAATTTTAATTTCTGTACTGTTATTCTGATATTTACCAGTAAAATAACCATAATTAATTTTGTGAATAGTTGGTTAGTTGAAAGTGCTTCTTGATATTCATAAAGTGAATGGATGTAGCTTGGCTGGGAGTCAAGATGAGTACAAAGAGAGAATGTCAGTAAGAGGGAAGACATGTATGCCATAACCTGAAATGGCAATACAATATAGAACAAACAACACATGAACTATATATGAATCTACTTAACTGAAATATAAACCCATGAACTATATATGAATCTACTTAACTGAAATATAAACCCATGAACTATATATGAATCTACTTAACTGAAATATAAACATCAGGGCAGATAACCACATCCTAACTAAAGTGCAAATACTAAAAGAGACAATTACACCGTATCTGTAAAGACAATAAATACAAGGGTAGTTCATAAATAAACAAACATGTATTGATTGGCGCTCACAGAAGTAGAGACAACTTAAAAATTGAAAGCTATAGTTACTGACCAGGATTCAAACCTGTCACCTCCAAATGACGACGGCACCTTGCTGCAGGAATAAGTATTTCGACGCATGACCAACTAGACACCCCTCTAGGGTAGGCAATCACATGTTTAATTGAAATTGAAACCTGAGGGAAGACATGCACACCTATAACAGAAATTCCAACAACACAGACACAAGGGAAGAATGTCAGTACAAGGGGAGATATGTATTCCATATCCTAAAACAGCATTAACATGTAGAACAAATCTGTAAACTAAAATGTCCCTACCATGAGAGATTAAAATATTTCTAACTGAAATGTAACTGTCACAGAAGACAATGAGTTTCCAGTTGAGATCTTCAAACCAGAGGAGACAATCACACACCTATAACTGAAATTCCAATATGAGGGGAGACAATCCTACACCTATTACTTAAATGCCAAAACACACACCTTGCATAAAGACCATCATTATGAGCACCAAGGGAGACAGGCACACCCCCACATCCTTCCAGTAATTCTTGTACACATCAGCTTTCACTGATCCAGTCTGTCGCTCCTCTTCCTGTATCAGATTGTCTTCTGTCTCCTCTGTTGCGTCACAACATTCTTCATTGTCTTTTGCATTTCGCTGGTCGTGATGGTCGTCATCAAGATGTATGCTGGGAAGGATATCACGGGGCAGTCCTACAAGAAAAGAAGAGGTAATAATTTAGTTTATTCTATACATAGCAATTCACCACAGATAATAACTCTGCAGAATCATTTTGGATTTCCTTGTTACGGTGGGCAATTTCAGTTTTGCATTTGGGTTTTTCACCAGAGAGATCACCAGTCATAGATCAGCTCCGTGTTCTTGTCTCAACCATGCCATGTGGTCAAGCCATCCAGATATTTACGTCTTTGCATTCCCCTTGTTTTTTTCCCTTCAATCTTGGCAGTCGTCACCAAGTTTTCTAGTTTATTTAATCCCATAATGTGCCCAAAAATATTTGACTGTCTACATCTAATTTCTTGGAGGTCCCGGATTCAAGCCCCGGTGAGGGTCGGATTTTTTCACGTGGACTTCTAGTAACAAAATTTCCCCTGGTCTCTGGGTAGTGAGATCGGACGCCCGTATGTATTGCAGCATATGTAAAAAATCCCTTGGCAGTTGGAAATAAATAAAAAAGTAGCTTAACGGTTCTGCCTGGGCAAAATATTGAGTTAAAAATCTACCCAAAGTATTTCATGATTCTTGCCGGTGCTGCAGAGTTCATGCACTGAGCAGAGATTCTCCGGACTCAGGCTTGAGTTAGGAGTAGAACTTATGGATTACACTCATGTGCTGTGATGTCGATCCGTCAACTAAACTAAACTCTCTAATCAGTTTATGGTTCTCACCTGCCTCTTGTAGGACTTGCTCATTGGTTTTTCTGTCTGTCCATGGTATTCTTTGCATTTTCATAATCACTATGCCACCGCATAGGTAAAAATAGACTCCTGGACATAAAAGAAAAGAAAATACCTGATTGTGTAATTGTGCCGTCTTCCATGACTACTACCAGATCGGCCTTCTTCAGAAACCGGACATGGTGTGTGCATAGTACACGTGTTTTTGATCGCAGTAATCCCATGATGCAGTGGGTGTAAATATGCTTGGCCACGTGTGCATCCACGGCAGATAGAGGATCATCAAGAAGATATAACGATTTGTCCTAGAAAAATCAGATTATGGATATAATCAAGAATATATAACGATTGGTCCTAGAAAAATCTGATTAGAGATATCATAAAGCATATATGATGATTGGTCATAGAAGAGGTCGTAGGTTCAAATCCCACTAGGGATGTTTTTTCAGAGCTCACTAAACCCAACATCCCACATTATGCCAAAGGCTTCAGGCTGAGGAGCGCAACTGGGAGGGTACAAGCTTTATCCTAGTGTGAGGAAAAGCAACCTAAAGACTAAATGTCATGGAGGGCAGATTACGCCCTAAGCCTTGGTCAGCAACTGGTCTAGGAAGACAGCTCCAACAGGCGGACAGTAAGAGCATTATTTTGCTGATCCAGCAACTTCTGCAGCTTACCTTGTTTCAGATGTATTGGTGTTACCTTTCCTCTGGAGTAAACTAGGCAGGCCGAGAGAGGGATCATGCTACATGGTCTCTACAATTCAACCCAGGCTTTGTGCTATGGAGAGGCATAACTCCATCTCTGGCCTTACCGCTGTGGTTTGTAGTTATTATGCCTTGTTTGAAGCACAAATATCATCTGTCAAGGCGGCCACGTGCTATGATATTTGTGCTTCAAACAAGGCATAATAACTACAAACCACAAATATCATCTGTCTTGGCGGCCAGGTGCCAGTGGTCATAAAAAAATCAGAATAGGGATAAAATGAAAGGTAATATTAGCAGCAGGTCTAAGTGTGGCCAATGTCCAGCCTGACCATTCTCTAAGAGTTCTAGAGTCCAAGATTTCATGTGTTAGCCTCTTGTCTACTCTAAGTGTACTGTAGAGAACAACCAGGTGTCGTATGCAAGCTGTGCACATTAAAAATCTCCTGTAGTTGGAAATAAAAAAAGAGTAGGCCACAAGGCTGCCGTTCTGGCAAAATTGTTAGGAAAGAAAGCCTACCTACGGGTAGATACAGCCCATGACCTTGGATGGAATCTCTAGAGAAAGCAAACCCTACACAACTGTAGGTCAAAGTTCAATACACTGACTTTAAAGATGTGAAGCTAGATGTCACACACTCCACTCCACACAGGAATGTTGAAGTTCAACTGAGAGTATCATTTTTTTATGAGGAATTATTTTTTCCGAGACTCCTGAGAGGTCATTGCTGGAGCTACAGAATTGGAGCTTCGTGTGCTGCTTTTGGCAGGCTGCCCTGCGGAAAGAGACCGAGCCATATGGGATAACAGCTAGGGCAATGAAGTTGATCCTAGTGCCTTTTAAACAATGTTTAAACAAGGAATCATGCTGACTAACACAGTCCAACCAGGCAAGTTTTCAAAGTCTCACAATTTACACTAGTGCCCCTCGGTAATCATTACCACCATCATGTGTCATCTCCCCAGTCGAGGTCCTGCTATAATGAGACTGCAACATCCTCTGAACCACATTTTCATGGTGCTTCTTCCAGACCAACACCCTCTGATCCGCATCTGCATTGTGCTTCTTCCACTCCAGATTAGATTATTTGTCTATCAGCTCGATGATCATGTGTTCGAATCCCCATCGAGTCAGATTTCAAGACCACTGAGACTGTCTCTATTTGTGACTGTTGAATGGAAGCCTACCACTCTGTCCGAAGCATGCCTGTCTCCACCTTTCTCATCACACTTTGTGAGTGCATTACAATCATGACATTTGTGTACTGTTTGTCGTCCAGCCAGCGGAACACTGCCGTGACTTCCTCCACCTCCATTCTCATACTAGATGTTGTGGTATCATATGCCAGGCTCTCCTGCACCAAACACTGTCAACAAACCTTCGCCACAAACTCCCAAGCACTTCCTGTACCTCCTAAGTGCAGAACCATCCGAGTAGATGATGACGTCGCCCGGTCGCAAACAGTCACGGTGTGTCAAGGTGTGCCAAAGTGTCCTTTACTTTCTTTGATTACTTATGGTCAGGGTACTAAGAAAACCACCTTCTCCCTTAGTAAATAAATATGCAGTCGACAACTGTAACATGAGAGGTTGATTTCAAAACATTATTTAAATTTTAAAAGAAAACAAACATGAACCTGATAAACAGCTCTGGCTAATGTGACCCTTGACCTCTGGCCACCACTCAAGGTGATTCCGTTCTCTCCAATCTCTGTCATGTCGCCAGATGGCATCATCTGAAAATAATAATTTCAGAATTGGCTCGTAATTCACAAAAAAATGTTGTGTTGAAGTGAGAGAGGTGATGGCTGTAGGTTTGCTTGCTATTAGTGGACACAAGACAAGCAATGTCTTCTTCAGGAGGAGGAGGAGGAGGAGGAGGAGGAGGAAGAGGAGGAGGAGGAGGGAGGAGGAGGAGGAGGAGGAGGAGGAGGAGGAGGAGATGGCTGTAGGTTTGCTATTAGTGGACACAAGACAATCAATGTCTTCTTCAGAACAAAGAAGAAAAAGAAGGACAGGGGGGAGGAGGAGGAGGAGGAGGAGGAGGAGGAGGAGGAGGAGGAGGAGGAGGAGGAGGAGGTGATGGCTGTAGGTTTGCTATTAGTGGACACAAGACAATCAATGTCTTCTTCAGAACAAAGAAGAAAAAGAAGGACTGGGAGGAGGAGGAGGAGGAGGAGGAGGAGGAGGAGGAGGAGGAGGAAGAGGAGGAGAAGGGGAGGAGGAGGAGGCAGAGGCGGAGGAGAGAGGAGGAGGAGAAGGGGGAGGAGGAGTAGGAGGAGGAGGAGGAGGAGGAGGAGATGATGGCTGTAGGTTTGCTATTAGTGGACACAAGACAATCAATGTCTTTTTCAGAACAAAGAAGAAAAAAAAGGACTGGGAGGAGGAGGAGGAGGAGGAGGAGGAGGAGGAGGAGGAGGAGGAGGAGGAGGAGGAGGAGGAGGAGGAGGTGATGGCTGTAGGTTTGCTAATAGTGGACACAAGACAATCAATGTCTTCTTCAGAACAAAGAAGAAAAAGAAGGACTGGGAGGAGGAGGAGGAGGAGGAGGAGGAGGAGGAGGAGGAGGAGGAGGAAGAAGAGGAGGAGGAGGAGGAGGAGGAGGAGAAGGGGAGGCAGAGGAGGCAGAGGTGGAGGAGGGAGGAGGAGGAGAAGGGGGAGGAGGCGGAGGAGGGAGGGGCAGGCGGAGGAGGAGGGGGAGGCGGAGGAGGAGGAGGAGGAAAAAATAACATATAATAGAAGAACTAGAAGAACTATAAGAATGACAAGAACAATAAAAGACTAAGAACAAGAAGATGAGGAAGAAAGAAAAGAAAAACAAAAAAGAAGGGAAAGGGTGAGGCATAGAAGAAGAAGTGGGATTAGGAGGAAGAGGAAAAGTAGGAATAAAAGAAGTAGGAGAAGGAAGATTAGAAGAATAAGAAGGAGGAGATGGAGAAGGAGGATTAACTCTTTACAGGGCAGAACGGCCATTTGCGGCCGATGCCTTTAACGAGCGGATCGGCTGATTCCGTCCGATACTATTATGCATTGTAAAAACGCAATTTCTCGGCCTTACGATACTTCCGATGGCTACTTTCGCTTTTGCCGATAGCTTGACAATGTGGCCGCCATTTGTAAATGCCGACTATGAATTTGAACGGACTTTTACAGACTTTGTTTGATAGTTTTTGTGGTTTTTATGCTTAGGTTTTCAAAACGGATTTCGGAGATACAAGTGATAGCCGAGATTTCGCAAGGTTTAAGTGACATTAAAGGGCACGAAGTTGACTATTAATCGAATCTAGATATCAGTGAAAAGTGTTACTTTGCATTAGCAGTCGTGTGTCGGACTTTAAAGAAAGTGATTATGATTCTGAAAATGTGTTTGTAAATTGCTGTATAGATGACGGAAAATCACAAACAACATGCTGTATTTCGTAAATATTTGTGTTCATATATGGATTACCGACAACAATCATGTGAGTAACATATTCTGCATGCTTTTCCCTTCATTGTGTTGTTTATTTAACTAAAATCAGTTGACTAACACCTTATTTATGATGCTTTTACTAACGCAACCCGAAATTTTACCGAACCTGAAAAATTCTTGCCCGTTCAGGACTAAAAAACAGACAAGCGTCTGCCCTGTAAAGGGTTACGAGCATAAGAAGATGAGGAGGAGTAGGAGAAGGAATGCAACAACTGGCACCTGGCCGTCTTGACAGGCGATAGTTTGTTACATTGTGCTTCAACAACGATACAATAACTACAACCCATGGCAGGGACCAGAGATGGAGTTACATCTCTCCATGGCACAAAACCTGGGCTGATGTGTAGAGACCATATGTTACCCATGCAGCTTGATCCCTGTCTCGGCCTGCCTACTTTACTCCAGAGGAAAGATAACACAGATACATCTGGAACAAGATAAGCTGCAGAAGCTGCTGGATCAGCAAAGCAATACTCTGTCTGTCTGTCTTCGATCATAGACCAGTTACCAACCAAGGCTTAGGGCTTGGTTTGCCCTACCCTGACATTTTTCTTTAAGTTGCATTTCCTCCTACCAATTGCACAAATCCGCCCGAAAAGGAGGAAGACAACAACAAAGAAGAAATCACACACAATTCCACAAACACATCGCACCTTCAGATCCTCCACCAAAGCACAAGCCTTGATCACCTGATCGTATCTCTGGCTATTGAAAGGCTGCCCAAAGAGGATGTTGTCTCTCACTGTTGCCTGCTGGACCCATGGCTCTTGAGCAACTAAAGCAAATCCCTCCTCCAGGCTGCCAACAAAGACCTCTCCCTGAGTTCGATGCATCTCCCCAATCAAGGCACTCAGCAAGGAACTCTTCCCAGATCCCACCCTGCCAACAATGCCCACAAGTTGACCCTGAAAGTAGAAGCATCCCAGCCTGCTAAAAAAATAACAGAGATATGAAACGGAAGATGAGTTGTCAAATAATGCAAAATAGAAACCAGTGGTGTGACCCTGATTTTCATCATGATGATGATTGCATGATGTTGATGATAATGCTGTTGTTGGTTGTGGTGACGTTGTAGGTGTTGTACAAGAATTGCCATTGCGAAGGTAGCCTTTAGCAAGATGAAAAACATACTGACTAATAAAAAGATATCAATTGAAACGAGAAAAAGAGTGTTGAGGTGCTACATAGAACCTGTGCTTTTGTATGGATGTGAAGCGTGGACAATAAGCAGTCAAGCTGAAAAACAGCTGATGGCTGTGGAAATGTGGTTTCTGAGGAAAATGCAAAGAATACCATGGACGGACAGAAAAACCAATGAGCAAGTCCTTCAAGAAATAAATGAAGATCGTAAACTGATTAGAAACATTAGACGTAGACAGTCAAAATTTTTTGGGCGTAATATGAGAAGAAATGAATTGGAGAACTTGGTGACGACTGGCAAGATCGAAGGGAAGAGACCAAGGGGAAGGCTGGGAAGTAAATACCTGGATGACTTGGCCACATGGCATGGTTGAGACAGGAACACGGAGCTGATCCACGACTCTGGTGATCGAGTGAGGTGGCAAAACATGACGGCCCACGCTTACCGGCATGGCACATGATGGATGGATCCTCATGGTTATGTTGTGCGTGGGTGTGGTCAAGATCGACGTGGTTGCGGTCATGCTGGGGGTGGGTGTGGTCATGTTTAGGTGTGTGTGGTCATGTTATAGGTGGGTGTGGTCATGCTGTACATGGATTTGGTGATATGGAGGTGTGCTGATATGTGGGTGTGGCCATGTTATATGTGGGTGTGGCCATGTTATATGTGGGTGTGGCCATGTTATATGTGAGTGTGGTGATGTTGCAGGTTGGTTGTTGATGTTGTAGGTGGGTGTGGTCATGATGTTGTGTAGTCATAATGAAGGTGGGTGTCATTGGTCATGCTGTAAATGGCAATATTGTAGGTGGGTGTGGTATGTTGTAGGCGGGTGTGGTATGTTGTAGGTGGGTGTGGCCTGTTGCAGGTGGGAGACACAATGTTGTAGGCTGGGTGCGGTCATGCTGTAAGTGGGTGTGATGAAGATGTAAGTGTGGTGATGCTGTGTGTAGGTGATGTGAAGATGTAGATGGAGGTGGTGATGCTGTGTGTGAGTGTGGTGAAGATGTAGATGAATGTGGTGATGTTGTGTGTTGGTGCAGTGAAGATGTAGATGGGTGTGGTGATGATGTATATATGTATGGTGATAATATATATAGGTGTGGTAATGTGTGTGTGTGTGTGTGTGCGCGTGTGCGTGTGTGTGGGTAAACATGCAGGTGGATGGTGATGCCGTAGATGGGTGTGGTGATGCTGTGTGTGGGTGCGGTGAAGATGTAGATGGGTGTGGTGATGCTGTGTGTGGGTGCAGTTTAGATGTAGATGGGTGTGGTGATAATGTATATAGGTGTGGTGATGTTGTGTGTGTGTGTATGGTAAACATGCAGGTGGCTGTGGTGATGCCGTCGATGGGTGTGCTAATCATGGTGATGACCCTGTAGTTGTCATAGTGGTTGTGGTGGAGATGAAGATGATCTTGATCGTGAAAGTAATATTAATGCTGTCCCTGGCATGATCACTTTAACCACACATTTCCCAGTTATAACTTTAAAGTGACAAACACCTGCCACAGAAAGGCTTAAAACCAACAAAAGTACCTTCTCAATTCTGAGTGAAATATTTTGGAGGCCTTGAGTCTGAGCACTTGAGACAGTAGCAGGTATATGGGATGAGTTGTCTTCCTCACTTCTAGGTTCATGGACATCACTGGTGATGGAGTCAGAATCTTCACAGGGAGTGTGTGTCCACGTGAAACCAGCATTCTTTAACCACACAACCGGGCTGCCCTCACATTCTGAAAAGAAGGAAAAGATGAAGAAGGTGAGAAGGAGAAGAAGAAGGGGAAAAGGAAAAGAAGATGAAGAAGAAAAGAAAAAAAAAGGAAAAGGAAAAGAAAGGAAAAGGAAAAGAAGATGAGAAGAAGGAGCAAAAGATGAAGAGGGGGAGGAGGAGAAGGAAAATGAGAAGATGAGAAGGAGAAAAGGAGGGAAAGAAGAAGAGGATGGAAAGAAGAAGCGGAAGGAAGAAGCAGTAGCAACATCAGCAGAAGAAGAGGAGGAGGGGGAGGAGGAGAAGGAGGAGGATGAGAAGAAGAAAAAGAAGAAGAAGAAGAAGAAGAAGAAGAAGAAGAAGAAGAAGAAGAAGAAGAAGAAGAAGAAGAAGAAGAAGAAGAAGAAGAAGAAGAAGAAGAAGAAGAAGAAGAAGAAGACATTATCATAGCTATTGGACTCTTATTTCACCAGAAATAGAGAAGATGAGAATGACCACAAATATTGTATAGCAAGTCCTGTTCACTATCATCACAGTCGACCACAAAGACTCTAGATCCTTCAACATTTCTCATACCTCATGTATTCTCATGCCCAGGGTGTCTTTATTGTCCACTTTTTCTTCTCCTCCTTTTCCTCCTACTGCTGCTACTTCTTCTTCTTCTCTTTCTCCCTCTCCTTCTTCATCTCCTTTCTCCTTGTTCTTCTCATCCTCCTTTTTGTCCACCTCCTATTTTTCTTCATCTCCTTATTTTTCTATTTCTTCTTCTTCTTCTCTCCCTCCTTGTTCTTCTCTTCCTCCTTGTTCTTCTCTTCCTCCCCCTCCTCCTTGTTACTCTTCTTTTCCTACTTTCACTTCTTATTCTTCTTCTCCTCCTCCTTCTAATTCTTCTTATACTCCTCCCCTTTCTATTTCTTCTACTTCTCCTCCTCCTCCTTCTACTTCTACTCCTCCTCCTTCTTCTTCTACTACTCTTCCTTCTTCTTCTTCTGCCTTTCAACTTAATCCCAATAGAATATTCATGGAGTATTTATAGAAGTTAATTATTTATGTTGCAAGCAACACACCATATGTGACAGGCTATTCTTAATATTTACCAATAAACGTTACATGTGTAATTATATTTCTTATATTTAGTCACAGCAAACTAGAGAAACCTGACCACAAATTTACTATTTATTATATGTGTATCTGACTCAGTGAAAGTAATACACTTCTTTAAAAAAGTCTTAAAAGTCGAGAGGATCAACTTCATTGCATCAGGGTTTACCCCATATGGCTCTAATCTCTTTCCGCAGGATGACCTGCCGAAAGTGTCGCACAAAGCACAAACTCTGTATCTCCAGCAACAACCCGTAGGAGTCTCTGAGAAATATACACACGTGAACCGAAAGACATAGCCCAGGATCGAGCCCACAACCTTCGGAGCACGAGCTAGATGGCTTGACCACTTCACAATGGAGACTCCCAGTAACACACTTCTGATTCTACTGTCGTTATTTCACCCATCTGGGAGTTGTTGCGACCCACTAAAACTGCAAAAGTACAATTACTTTTACATGGGAGCGGAAGTCTAGAGCAAACCACCACATTCATTTCCAAGTATAACTTTCAGAGCAGTTACAAAGTTAGATTTATGGGACTTGTTCAAAACAAAAAAAAAGCTTTGCACCAGTCTTTGACAGAGAATGAGAGAACACAATTACCTGCAGCAGAAGCGTAGTAGTGATCTGGGTCGGCGTCTTGCAAGCAAACAAACTTATGTACTCGCTTCAAGGACACCCAAGCTTCCACCAGGCCATTGATGACCCAGGGGAAGGCATTCAATGGGGAGATCAACATGAGGAACAGTGACAAGGAAGTAAACACCTGAAATAGAAACAAACACATCACCTGAAACAGAAAGAAACATGCTGAAAGTTGTCTGGGCATTGCAGTAGAAAAAGAGCATACTGTCATAATCTCTCAGTCCTTGAATGGGTTCAGAGCTCATTATTTGACCTATCTGAACCCTGCAAGTCTTGTTACAGTAAGAACAGACAAACTCAACTATAGATCAAATGAAGATAATTTCACTTTTAGATGTTTATACTACATGTGATTAATTTCCCAGATTTGTAACCCCTCAAAGGCCGCCAAGTAGCAAGGCTCTAATTAGGTCAGTGTTCTGCCATTTCCAAAACTGAAACGACTCTTAAGGTTCCTTGAAAGACAGACAAATGTCCTGAGCTGCCTATGTGCAGGCTGGCGGCAGTGACACTACATCAGGTTCAGCCAAAGACAAACATATTCTTCTTCAACTTCATTCCATTTTTTAGGGCAACATGACACTGTAGTTACACACCTCATAGGACAGCGTGTCCGTCGCTCACTTGGGTTTGTGTCAGATTTGCTTCCTCTAGACACATTCCCACCAAAATGTAACATAGAAATAGAAGGAAAAATTCTTAACCAAGTGGATAAATTTAGATACCTAGGGGCATTTATAACATCAGATGGAAGATGTACAACAGAGATTAAGAGCAGAATAGGGCAAGAAAAGGCCGCATTTCAGAAAATGAAGAGTATCTTGTGCAATAGGTCACTATCACTGAGTGTAAGAAAGAGAGTGCTGAAATGCTATGTAGAACCAGTTTTGCTGTATGGCAGTGAATCTTGGAATGTAAATGAACAAATTAAGAAGAAATTAGAAGCAACAGTGATGTGGTTCCTGAGACGAATGTTGCAAATTCCTTGGACTGCCAAAGTAACTAACAACGACTGCTTGAAACAGGCTAATGAAACTAGAACACTATATACAACAATAAGAAAGAGACAAACAGCTTTCTTTGGTCATGTAATGAGAAGAGAGGCATTGGAGAACATCATGACAACCGGAAAGATAGAGGGGAAGAGAGGCAGAGGCAGACCAAGAGAAATGATGCTGGATGGATTGAGACGGTGGCACGGAGGAATATCAGCAGCAGAGTTGATTCAGAAAACCAAAGACCGAGATCTGTGGAGAGCCATGAATGCGTACACCAGCTGGCAGGGCACTTGATGATGAGACACATTCCATGCAAGGTCACAATTTCTGTCCATGGGTAGTTTTTCTTTCCTAATAATAATGTCAGAGTAGCAACCTTGTGGCCTACTCTTTGTGAATTTCAACCAGTTGTTGGGTTTTAAACATGCAAAACTTTGTGAATTTCAACTGCTGCTTGGTTTTAAAATGCAAAACTTTGTGAATTTCAACAGCTGTTGGATTTTTAATATGCAAAAGTTTGTGAATTTCAACTGCTGTTGGGTTTTAACATGCAAAACTGTGAATTTCAACAACTGTTGGATTTTTAACATGCAAAACTTTGTGAATTTCAACAGCTGTCGAGTTTTTAACATGCAAAACTCACACATGGAACCCCTGTTGTTTGCCCTTATCTGAGAAGGCTAGATATCCAATCTCACTACCCAAGAGATCAAGGGAGCATATGATATCATCAGATACCAATAGGTCTTGGTAAAATACCCTGAACCATGAAAGAATCAAACCCTGGACCTTCTCAGTCTGAGATGGACATAGTAATCTTTCAGCCACAGCTTCCCCATACAAACATATGACCTCAGCCACATACGTGCTGGCTGAAGGCTCGGCCATCAATACTACAGGTTCAGTAATAGTGTGTGCAGACTAACAGCCTTGGCCGCCAGTGATTCAGGCATTGCTAAAGACAAACATAGGACCTCAGCCGCCTACATGTAGACATCTATGTTTCAGGTTCAGTAAAATAAGCATATGACCTGAGCTACCTATGTGTAGACATCTATGGCCACCGGTGATTCAGCCATAACAAGAGACAACATAGGACCTCAGCCGCCTACATGTAGACATGTGTTTCAGGTTCAGTAAAATAAGCATATGACCTGAGCAAGCACATACAGTGTCAGTGATGATGATGATGTGATGGTACTTGTAGTGTCAGTGATGATGATGATGATGATGTGATGGTACTTGTAGTGTCAGTGATGATGATGATGTGATGGTACTTGTAGTGTCAGTGATGATGATGATGATGTGATGGTACTTGTAGTGTCAGTGATGATGATGATGATGATGTGATGGTACTTGTAGTGTCAGTGATGATGATGATGTGATGGTACTTGTAGTGTCAGTGATGATGATGATGATGTGATGGTACTTGTAGTGTCAGTGATGATGATGATGTGATGGTACTTACGATGGTAGGCATGATGATATGATGGTACTTGTCGTGGTAGGTATGATGAAGGTGCAAATGGTATTGGTGATTATGCTATTCTCAGTAATAGTGGTGGTGGATGATATGCAGGATGGTGATTAAGATGGTGATACAATATATGAATGTGATAGCACTATAGATAATAATGCAGAAGTTACAAATCGTGGTTATGGCAGTAATCATGATATGAAGATGAGAAAAACGAACCTTCGCTGCAGTGAGTGTATTCCCCATAAGAACATATGTACTGAACGTGAGTATCGATATCATCACAGGTGTTGTCGCCCAAAAGTACACACACATGGCATCCAGGTACTTTCGACCTCTCAGGTGCTGCAGTTCTTTCTCCCTCATTTCGTTGATTCGCTTCGTGAAATGTTGTTCCCAAGAGTAGAACTTCACCACACGGATGCCGCTCAATAATTCATTCATCAGCTATTTAAAAATTAACATAGTTAATTACAAAAATGCTACATCATTGTTTCAAACATCACAATAATAATAACAAGTCTTATTTTTACAATAAAGCTACTGCAGAGGACAGACGAGCCATGGACCAGGCTGATATACTGAATGCTCTGTGAGAAGTAAGACATCTCTGAGAACCAAATGATGATTGTGAATCTACAACCATGGTCAGACTGCGAGAAATTAAAAGAGGTGTGGCCAGACAAGAGCACTTTGCAGGGAGGCAAAGAAGATTAATAAAACAACACCGAACTGGTGTCGTGAGCTGCTACATGCTGCGGAATTTACTGATTAGGGGATCCTTATGAAATGAATGGTACAATGTGCAATGAGGATGATCTGTTTAACAATTAATTAACTGCATGTTCGGAACAATGGCTACCAGCTGTTGCTGAATAGACTGATTTGCCTTTTCGGTTCACGAGTGCATTTTTCAGGAGACTCCTGGGATTTGGCGCTGAAGCTGCAGAGTTCGTGCTTTATGTGACACTTTCGGCGGGTCGCCCTGCAGTAAAAGACCGAGCCATGTGAGAAAATCCATCTCAATGAGGTCTTTCTGGTGACTGTCGAGTCCATCGATGAAGAACTGTGGTTTTCGTGGATTAATTTTATGTTGGCATTCTGGCAGCGGCATTATGCAAAGTGTACCTGTGCGGGCGGTTGGCTTGCCGAGACTCCTGTCTATTCCACTTTTCACATTGGACAGTGGGAAGCGTGTTGTGTGATATTCACTGGCACAGGAACGGAGAATAATGGGGACGACCCGTTGCCGTGAAGTTGGAACCTCGACTAACTGACTAACTGACTGACTGACTGACTGACTGACTGACTTTTATTTGTTAACAGGCCTTGTGCCACATTCTTCATACTATTTATACTTTCATATTCTTCTGTCCTTTATCGACTACTGCAGCACAATCCCCCAACCAACTCATGCCAAGCTGTTCTATCCCATGCCCTGAAGGGAAGCAAAGAACAGTAACATTAACCTGCCTTGCATGTTGCAAGAGGTGATTAGGGTGGCTTGGCCTTGGGGCTGGCTGCCCCATCCCGCAGAAAACTGTAGCTGCAAAATCCAACCACCAGTAGACATACTTTCACATCAATCAATCAATCAATCAATCAATCAATCAATCAATCAATCAATCAATCAATCAATCAACCAGGTGCCATCTCCACAATGAAGGTTGGCTGCAATGGATCTCCAACACTGTCTGTCTCTTGCCCTGACTGTACATTCTGTCAGGCTGATGTTCGTCCACCTCTTGATGTTATCTTCCCACTTGTATCATTGTCTACCTCTTGTTGCTTACCCTCAACCTTACCCTCCAATATGGTTTTTATACGAGTGTTATGTCTTTTAACATGGCCGAAATATTTCATTTGCCTTTTTTATTTCTTTCATCAACTTTTTTTTCATTCCCTGTTTTTCTAGAACCTCTGCATTAGATTGTTTTTGTTTCCATGAAATAAAACATATTCGTCTGTATACCCACATCTCCAGGGCCTCTATTCAATTTTTTAGTTGCCTGTTCAATGTCCAGGCTTCCGCGCCATACAGTAGTGTTGAATAATAGAATAATACTGAGTGTTAATATCTTAGTTGAGCTGAGTCAAGAATCAACATCAGAGCACTCTGGTCATTTCCCAAATATGCTCCATCTTCATCTTCAACAACCAGTGAAGAGTCCTAATATTAATGGCACCACTGAAATCTGATTATGTGTCCAGCTAGCCTTTACTCTGAGTACTGAGTGTCGGCCACGTCCTCTAGTATCACTGGCAATCTGATAATTATGCCTCATATCTGGCCTTTCCTTGGTTTGTGGGATCTCCATGTTAAAGCGGTCAAGTGGCAAGCCTTGCATTACTAAGGTCATCAGCTGCTTTTCATTTTCCGTTATTTGGTTAAAAAAGTGCAACATTTGTGCATGGAGATGTCTGAGTCATCACCGGAGCTTCAAGGTTCATAATCTGTGCGGCAGGCCACTCTATGGAAAGATGACCAAACCATATGGGATAGAACATGGTGCAATGAAGTCGACCCTCTGGCCTTTAACCCACTTTAACCCTGATGTGCAAAAACACCAGAAGATTCTATGGATACCTGCCTTCACTCGTTCATCCTTGCGCTTCATCATCTTGGTGCTGAGTTCCCCAATCTTGCCAGCAATCCATCGGTTGATGGGTATCAACAGAACAGCAAAGGCAACACCGGTTAGGAAAGCCAGACCGAGCTGCTGGTACAGCAGGAACAGCGAAACACCAACCTGGGATAAGAGATTTACCCACAATCAGATAATAATCATATAAAAAGGTAGTCACATGTCCTTAAGGGGACATGGCAATCAACCCCAGCATTGTTTGGCTGTTTATTATTAACTAGGTCATTTGTATGCTTAGCAGTTTCCCACTGCTTGCTGAAAGACTGACGCTCAAACCATCTAAATCAACGGAGGGTGGTCTGCTTCCAAATCGTTTGCCGCTGATTTCGAACCCGAAGGATAGAAAAGCAAAAAATAAACATAATTCAGGAGTCTGCTCTTTGTCTCTGGAGCCAGCAGATTTTGTTTGCAAATAAAAGCTATGAAAACAATTGAAAATTTAGGCATCAGATACAAATGTCCAGGCACCATGGCAACCAGGCGCCTTGTATTTATCTATCCTTGATCATATATATATATACAGTCTCTGTGGGGCGTTAATCTGGAACAACTTAGAATGATGAAAACATTACCAACTTATATTAAACAGCATTCGAAAATTGAAATAATTTCTAAATGAGCGCCTGTCCCTTTGATAGAAAGCAATTGATTTATTTACTGAATAAATGATTCACTGAGTAACTGAATGGATGACTAAATGATTGACTAATTTATTGACTGATTGATGGGCTAAAAGAGTTCATGCCTAAGTGAGTTACACCTCCTGGTTGCCTAGAGTTATCTCCCTCAATAATACATCAAATTAGAGCTGAAGATACTATACCATAGAAAAGAAAATCCTATCCTGCACAGTTCGCTGTGACTGCACTAGCCAGGCGGCCTTAATTCCTCAGGCTAAAGACCCCCCCCCCCCCACCATACACCACAAGGTAATATATAGGCAGTAAATGACAGATAGTTATTTTAAAGATACTATACCATGTGGGAGCTATGGTTGGGTCAATGGTCATTGTTTAAAACTGAATTGGGCTCCTGATTCGACACAGAAAAATGGGTACCATGAGAAGTAAAGGAGTTTGATGTGATACTGAACAGATCACCTGCAGAATGCTGACTGGTCTACAACAATATCGTTGTAGCATGATATGTCTAATTCACCTTAGAGTGTGGAAAACGGCCTTTTATTTGATTTATTGATATTATAACACCCGTGCCTGATTTTTTTTTCACTTGACAAGCCAAATTTGTACATTAATGGCTATCCAACCATTGCAATAACCAACTAAAATGTTCCATGTCCTCTATAGGATGTTATGATCAATCCCAACCGTAAGTTGTTTTACTAGGCAATTTTTACATTCTGTAGTTTGCTAGTTGAGTACTGACATTAGAGCACTCGGGACATTCCCGTACATGCTCCGTCCTCATCTTCAACAGCCAGAGAAGAGTCCCAATATTAATGGTACCAGAAAAAGTCTGATAATGTGTCTGTCTGGCCTTTCATTGCAGTCCTGGGTGTTGGCCAGATCCTCTGGTCACTCCCTGCAGCACCATTCTCTCCATGCCATGTTGATCTATCTGTTCTTCCAGACTATACACGCGATCCCAAAGGGCTCCGACCATGTCTGCCTTATCATGCACCAATATCTCACCCAGCGGCACAGACCCAGCCAATCTGCCCAGCTGTAGTTTGCCATTGCTTTCTGAACAAGAAGTCAGAATTAAAGTCCAGCTGACCAGCGGAGGGGATGAACCCCTTACCTCACAGTCAATGCACCGGAAGTTTCAAAGCAAAACTATTAAACCCCTTGGCCCAGCAGACAAATATACCAACCACTCAATAAATTGTACGCTTCCTGAACAACATAAAATACAAACCTGAAATGGCAAGCTCCAAAATGCATGAAAACTTGGACATAAATTCAGTATCCTGTCCGTGTCTGTACTCATGAAATTCACAATTTCCCCGGAAGTAAACCTGGATTGTACGACACTGCTAACACTCAAAGACTTCTTGTAGATTGTCGTAATAAGGGCACACCTGATTTTATATGCCACAACCTGGACATTGTAGTCAAACTGGGTCGAACAGATGGTGGACAGCAGCGTGGATAAGAAAAGTCCTAAGGCGTACAAATAACCTTCATATGACTGGTCAGATTTATCTTCAATAAAACTTACTAAATAGTTCAACAGAATTGGCCCAGCAAACCCAAAAGAGTCTGCAAGGAATTTCAAAATCCCCAGTGAGAAATATTCGAGACCAAATGCATAAATTAAAACATGGAACAAACTTGTTCGTCGTCTTAAAGAACCCTGACTTGTTGAATCATTTGTTATAGAATTTACTGAATTCAGAATCCGATACAATATCACGTTCAATTGGTGAAGGATTATGGGAAATACTTTGTGGACTTTCAGCAAATGCTTGGTGGCCAGATGATCTTCCGGCTGATGTAACGATTTCTGTATGTGGTATTTCTGCATAGTTCCCCAAGCTGGATGTAAAATCATTTGGCACTGGTATCTGTTCGGAATTACGTTCCTTTTCTAAATCCTGTAGCACTTCTTTGAAATCTTCACTCACGTGATGAGTATTCAGTCTATCAGGTAATAAATATAGGTCATCAACACTGGATATTTTCATTGCAGCTCCCCGAGACATCAAATTTTGCACCCAATTAAAGGTTAGCCAGGAGAGACAGCCCACGTTTTGTTCTGCAGTGATCGTTAAATGCTCACCAGTTACGCTGACAGTATTATATGACCTAATTCTTTCCCAGGTCAACGGTTCTGTCTCCCCATCTGCTTCATTGACTAGAAAAGTTAAATTGGTACGATAAATCCTCCGTCTGTTTGGTATAACACTTACAACATAAATCAGGCACAATCCAGCGTTGGCGTAAGTCACATATTCTTCTGCTTTACTCCCAGAAGCTACCGAGGACATATGCCTCATGATCACAGTATGAACATGAATAACACAAGCTGCCACAACAATTATAAAACACACTAAGACACTGACAGGGCCCTCTCAAACTGTCGCTGTGAAGGTAACGTAAATTCCACACAAACAGAGAATGTAGCAGCCATGAGAAACATGACACCCCTATAACGACACCTTCAGCTATACTGGGTGGTCTGTGTTCTGCACCCACTGAGAAAATGACTTGAAATATTGGACATACTAACAAAAGTGCTACCACCACTTGTCGGAGAATTAAAAACCATGTCCAGTTGACAAACAATCTGTTTCCTCCTAGTGTTAATTTGCATCTGCCAAAATGGTATGCACTAACTATGGCAAGTAAAGTATGCGATGGTGCAAGTATGGCCACTTGCTCAAAACAGTGGCCAAAATCATTTTTGTTCCAAGATTGAATATCTTCCCCATGCCCACAAAAGATGGACCAGTTCCAAGCATTTGCAGCTGAGTCTCCGATGATTCCAAGTTGCCCTTTCTGTATTTCTTCTGCAACCATCTGTTTAACATAAAAAGAGAGAGACAAGCTGTATTACTTTACAAAATCAGTGAGAAGATGAGAAAAATGTGCAGTGGTATTTTTTAAACTGATTTCATACAATTAAAATCCTGTGATCAGATCATCATCATCATGTGCCATGCCGGTAAGCCTGGGCGGTCATGTTTCGCAATCTCACTCTATCACCAGAGTCATGGATCAGCTCAATGTTCTTGTCTCGACCATGCCACATGGCCAAGCCATTCAGGTATTTACTTCTCGGTCTTCCCCTTGTTCTCTTCCCCTCAATCTTGCCAGTTGTCACCAAGTTCTCCAATTTATTTCTTCTCATAACGTGACAAAAAATTGTGACTTGTGATTAGATACTTCAGATCAGAAACATGTTACTTTCTTCTTATTTTGCACGATATCCACCATTAGATCATAGGCCCTCAAACAACTCATGCCAGGCCATCCTACCTTTTGCTGTCACCCACAGCTTCGGCCACGCTCTCCCCATATTATCCATCTGTCTTTAACTCTCTTCTCCGTGTGTTTTTGGTTTCCCACTATTTCATACATCGAGTGGGTTCCAGACAAGGGAGTGGTTAGTTATACTATTTCAGGTTGTCTCAGTGTGTCCTATCTGGTCCTGTCTGTGGGTTCTAGACAAGGGAGTGGTTAGCTATACTATCTCAGGTTTTCTCAGTGTGTGTCCTATCCGGTCCTATCTGTGGGTTAACGCTACTTCTGGTCAAGGTGGCGGCGGACGATCGTGTTGTTTTGAGACCATTCCATTTTTCACATAGGAGATGGATATTTTCATCTCTTGCATATAATTTGTGTGCCAGGATGTAACACCAGGAGTTTCTTCTCAAGATCTGTGCCGATACTACGGAGTTCGTGCACTGAGCGAAGCAACCCTTGAGTTAATTTTTGTGGCATGTGTTTCTGTAGTGTTCGGTTTTTCAACATGGCGGAACGTTTGTGCTCCGTGGGGACAGCAGTCAACCCAGCAATGCAACGTGGGCGGCGGGGGGCCGCAAACGGCAAGGCATACGAGGTGGGGTAAGATGTTTTAAACTCAAATGTGACCGTCTGGGCCTCAGGAATACTCGTATTCTATATCAGAACTGTGCCAGCGGAAAACAACAAGGCCCTATTCTGGAAAACCTAGTATACAGAAATGACATTGTAGCGCTCCAGGAGACGAGACTAGGTGATCAGCTACTTCAAATTGCCGGCTTCAAATGTTTCTACAAAAGATGACATCTGGGAATGGCAATTCTCATTCACGACATTACGGTGGCTTCAGAGCTAGACATGTCCAGTTGGGACGATGACGACATACAAATACAGGCAGTTAGTGTTAAATCCAGTCTACCATTCATGTTGGCTAATGTTTATGCCCGTAACGCGAGTGTGTATTCCTGGAAGTGGCAGTGCTTAAGTGACATATTAGGTTATGAGAGAAATGTTATTTTCTGTGGTGATTTCAACACTAAAGGCAGATCATGGGGAAACATTTCCTCCAACACACAGGGGGATGAGCTCAAGCTGCACTTGAACCCATTGACATGGTTTGTATCAACAGTGGCTGTGTCACCAGGAAAGCAAGCCGTCCAGGTGATGAGAACAGTGCTCTTGATCTGGTGCTGGTTTCTCCTTCACTCACTACAGTGTGTAGATGGGGCGTCCTATGGTACCACGGCAGCGACCACCACCCTTGCAACATATTGGTGGAGAAAGCCAGAACCAGGCAGCACAAGTCAACAGTCAAGACTTTCCAGTATGACAGTACAGGGCAAGATGTGGTGAGTAAAATAAGACGTGACAAGCGCAGAAAGCTTCAGGGCAGGAAAAAAAGCTGGGAGCAGCCACCTTGGATGGATAAGCGTAGTGCTGTAAGGAGATGGCAAAATGCCAAGAAGAACAGAGCTGGTCATCCTAGTCCCTGCATGCACTTAGAATGAGAGATGCACACAAAAGTAAGCTATTTCAAAAAACTGGTTAAGGTGGTTAAAACTGATAAAAGCATGAGTAGGGTAGTCAAGAATAAGAGCATTTCTGACTTCCAAGGTGCTGACCTAATCTGGCAGAGGACTGACAAGAACAAGAGCAAAGCCCTCTTCAAACACTATCTAGAGCAGAGCAACCAGATAGACAAGAGAGGCCGAAATCTTTCCAAGGAGGTCACCTCAGACAGGTACAAGGGCCAGAACATTTCGGATGAAGACACAGTGACAGTGAGAGAAATCAAGGCTGTGCTTCGACGATCAAAAAATGGCGCTCCAGGGCCAGATGGCATAAGATACAACGGCATCAATAGGTGTACCGACAACGAGCAACAGAACTAGCAGAATTGTACAACAACAGTATAGGGAGTGTTAGCATCAAGGAGGAGTGGTTACACAGCTATCTGATTCCCTTGCCGAAGCCTGGCAAAGACTACACACAAATTCAGGGATATCGAGTAATAACCATGCAGAATACAATAGGCAAGCTGCTGGAGAAGTTAATTGCCAGAAAAATATCAAGCCAGCTAGAGAGGCAAGGTGTTTTCCCACCTACCCTGGGAGGGTACCGTCCAAAAAGAGAAACCTGGACCAATGCAGCAGTTTTTGCCCATGACGTCTATGAAGGTTTCCACTCAGGCATTGAAACCTTTGCTGCAGCGATTGATCTTGAGGATGCGTACAACAGAGTACCATTGGATTTCTTAATGCTTCAGCTTCTTGAACTCAAGATAAGTCCTTTCCTCCTTAGTTGGATCGCTGCAGCTCTCTTCCAACGGAAAGTAGTTTTTAGATGTGGCAGTTGGACTTCGGAACCAACAACAATATATCCTGGCCTACCACAGGGATCACCATTATCTCCTGTGCTGTTCAACGCCTACACTGTGAGAATCACCAGCGAGCAGATCACTGGACGGGGAGGACATTGTCATATGCCGACGATGTTTTAGTGTATCGTCAGGGTAAGGATAGAGATCAGGTTGCTGTGGTGCTACAAATCGAACTCAATCGCATAAGTACTTGGTGTGTTGAAGCTGGGGCAATGGTCAACCCAACAAAGGCAACAGTGACATGGTTCTCTTTGAATAATCATATTGTCAACACTCCAACACCAACTGAAAATCTGTGTTCAGATACTGTGGAAAGAATGCAGGCAATGAATTACCTGGGGATATGTTTTGATCGAAACCTTGCTTATAATGAGCACATAGACCAGGTGATAACAAAGGCCAAGCGGGGTTTGGCTGCGATGCGGGTGATGGCGGCAGCAAACTGTGAGCAGCGCCATCTATGTCTTCTATATGAGGGGCTGGTCATGTCTGTTTTTGAGTATGCGATGGCGATCCTGACTCTCAGCCGTAAGCAGATAGAAAGGATGGAAAGGATACAGAACGAAGCTATGCGCATTATTCTTGGATGTACAAGAGATACAGCATGCAGGGCGATGCGCTACCTTCTTGATTTTCCAACCATTGAAGACAGAATACAAATTTGCAGAGCACGTGCCTACCTCAGAGTTAACGCAAACACACAACATCCACTGCATAGTGAAATTATGAAGGTGAAGGGCAGCAGGTTAAAAAGAGGAAGGTCGTGGATGGGTCAAGCTGAAGACATTCTTCAACAGGTGTGTTCACTTGAGGACTTAGAACCTGGCGAGGAGTGGGTACAAGTGCCAACAGATTTCTGTACGTCTTTTTCTGTTTGCATACAACTAGACAGAAAATGCAGACAAGAAAATCTGGCTGCTGTGGAGGCGGAAGTACAAGCGTTGATTTGTGAGAATTCGTTAAGACAGTGATGCTGTCATTTACACAGATGGGTCGGTCGTCCG
The DNA here is from genome assembly GCA_014155875.1 of Cepaea nemoralis. Taxonomy (NCBI): domain Eukaryota; kingdom Metazoa; phylum Mollusca; class Gastropoda; order Stylommatophora; family Helicidae; genus Cepaea; species Cepaea nemoralis. The sequence goes on from JACEFZ010028104.1 coordinate 24,533, forward strand.
ACATGTGAGAAGCTCATGGGCCTTTACAGCTCAGGCCGGAGGGAGAATTGTGAAGGAGGACTCTGGTGCTTTTGTTGAGACCACAAGTAGCCTGACTATGGAAGTCATGGCAGTAAGTAAAGCAATAACATGGCTCGAGACACAGACATTCACTAGGGCATGTTTCCTTAGCGACTCAATGAGCATGCTCAAGAGGATAGAGATGGGGTGGATCCGAAGAGAGTGGTTGCTGTCTCTGGAGCGGTCTCGGCTGACAAAGATTAGTTTAATCTTCGTGCCAGGGCATGCGGGAGCACAAGGAAATGAGCGGGCTGACAAGCTCACGGGTAAGGCTACTGTGGAGGGTGGACACGACATGGACCAGGCTGACATTCTGAATGCTCTACGAGAAGTAAGACGTTTGCGAGAACCAAGTGATGACTGTGAATCTACAACCATGTTCAGACAGCGAGAACAGCAAATTAAAAGAGGTGTGGCCAAACAAGAACACTACGCAGGAAGCCAAAGAAGATTGATAAACCAACACAGAACTGGTGTCGTTAGCCGGTACATGCTGTGGTATTTTCTGAGGAGGGAATCCGAGCACTTATGGACTGAATGGTTTGATGTGCAATGAGGATGATCTGTCGACTAACTAACTATCTGTGGGTTACAGACAAGGAAGTGCTCAGTTACACTATCTCAGGTTTTCTCAGTGTGTGTCCTATCCGGTCCTATCTGTGGTTAGTTACACTATCTCAGGTTTTCTCAGTGTGTGTCCTATCCGATCCTATCTGTGGTTAGTTACACTATCTCAGATTTTCTCAGTGTGTGTCCTATCCGTGGTTAGTTACACTATCTCAGGTTTTCTCAGTGTGTGTCCTATCCGGTCCTATCTGTGGTTAGTTACACTATCTCAGGTTTTCTCAGTGTGTGTCCTATCCGGTCCTATCTGTGGTTAGTTACACTATCTCAGGTTTTCTCAGTGTGTGTCCTATCCGGTCCTATCTGTGGTTAGTTACACTATCTCAGATTTTCTCAGTGTGTGTCCTATCCGGTCCTTATCTGTGGTTAGTTACACTATCTCAGGTTTTCTCAGTGTGTGTCCTATCCGGTCCTATCTGTGGTTAGTTACACTATCTCAGGTTTTCTCAGTGTGAGTCCTATCCCGTGCCAGCGTCTTTTCCACCTGGTGAGTGAATCCTGAATACCTTTTTTTTTTGTGTGTGCTCGCTCGCTTTGAACTCAACTGTTGTCCATACACACTATTTATAGTAGTGATGGACTGAATTTTGTGTGTGGGTTAGCTTTCCCTATTAACAGTGTCGCTCACCATCAGTCGAACCCACTCCAACTTCAGGGATACTTGTAATTAACGTCCCTCTTCCATATTAGCAATTTTATTGCCACTTGAATTTAACATGTTCTATATGCACTGCTTATTTCATCATGTTTAGTCAATTCCAGGAATTATCTTATTGAATTGCATCACTATTTTTACGTTACACAGTGTATAGCATATATTTATAATTTTCACATTTTTTCCAGGTTTTCCAACCCACCCCACCCCCCCCCCCCCCCCCCCCCCACCCCCATTTTGAATTTTTTGGTGATGATGCTTACGATAGTCTTCAGTGTATGGACGTGTAAAGTGTGAAGTCTGTTCATATTAGTTTCAGTGATTATGTGAGACATCATGCATATGTCTAGATGTGAGGTTATGTGTGTGTGGTGATGTGTGTGTGTGTGGAGGATGTGTATGTGGAGGGGGGTATGTGTGGGGGGAGTGGGAAGATGTGTGTGTGGCTTGGGGGTGGGTGTGTGGGTGGGGGGATGGGTGTGTGGGTGGGAGGATGTGTGTGGGTGGGGGATGTGGTTACGTGAGTGGGGGATGCATGTGCAAGTTGGGGATGTGTGTGTGTGTGTGGGAGGTGTGTTTGGGGGATGTGTGTATGTGTGGTGGGAGTATGTGTGGGGTGGGGGTGTGGGAAGATATGTGTGTGAGTGGGGGGATGTGTGTGAGTGGGGGGATGTGTGTATGTGAGTGAGGGACGCATGTTCAGGTGGGGGATGTGTGTGGGGGAAATGTGAAGGTTGGTGGGAAAGTGTGCGGGTGTGTGGGATGTGTGGGTGGATCAGAGATGTGTGGGTGGGGGAATGTGTGTGTGGATGTGTGGGTGGGGGTATGTGTTTGGATGGGTAGGGTGTGTGGGTGTTGGTGGGTAGTGGGATATGTGGGTGTGCAGGGGTGTGCAGGGGGATGTGTAGGTGGTGTAGGGGATCTGTATATAGGTGTGGGATATGTGTGTGGGTGGGGTGTGTGTATGGGTGGGTCAGAGGTGTATGTGTGGGTGGGAGGTGTGTGTGGGTGAATGAGGGGTGAGTTGGTGGGTGGGGAGATGGGTGTGTAGATGGGGAGATGTGTGTGTCAGTGGGGATGTGTGTGTATGGGTAGAGGGATGTGTAGGTGGGGGGATGTGTGGGTGGGGGGATGTGTGGGTGGGGGATGTGTGGTTAAGGAATGTCTGGTTGGAGGTGGGTGGAGGATGTATGGGTTGGTGAGTTTGTGTAGGTTGGGGATGGGTGGAGGATGTGTGTGTGGTGGGGGTATGTGTGGGGTGTGGGAAGGTGTGTGTGTGTGTGTGGGTTGGGGATGGGTGTGTGGTGGGGGATGTGTGTGGGTGGGGGATGTGTGTGGGTGGGGGATGTGTGTATGTGAGTGGGGGGGTGCATGTGCGGGTGGTGGGTGTGTGGGTTGGTGGGGAGATGTGTGGGTGAGGGATGTGTGTATAGGGGGTGTGATGGTGGGTGGGAAATATGTGGGTGGGTGGGGATGTGTGTGTGGATCAGGAATGTGTTGGTGGGGAATGTATGTGTGTGTGTGGGGGTGTGTTTGAGTGGGTGGGGATGTGTGGGTGGGTGTGTGGGTGGGTGTGTATGTGGTGTGGGGGATGTGTGGGTGGGTGTGTGGGGTTGTGTGTATGTGGTGTGGGGGATGTGTGCATGGGATGTGTGTATGGGTGGAGGATGTGTGGGTTGGGGTGTGTGTGTGGGTGGGTGTGAGGTGTGTGTGTGTGGGTGAATGGGGGAGATGTGTTGCTGAAAGGGGGGATGAGTGTGTGGGTGGGGAGATGTATGTGTACCTGGGGGTGTGTGTGTGGGTGGGTAGGGGATGTGGTAGGTGGGGGATGTGGTGGGTGGGTGATGTGTGGTGGATGGGTGGGGGATGTGTGGTGGGTGGATGGGGGGGGGGGGGGGGTTGTCTCACAACATGGTAATATGCATTGTTTATATTTACAACATTCATTTGACAATAGTTTTTTTCCTACGTGAATGTATCATGCACTAGTGATGAACGAAAGATGAGTGATTGGAAGGGCTGAATGTAAGATGGGCCTGCGTACCCAATTTGTCATTCATTCGTTCGTTCGTCCCCCAAGTCAAGGGCGACAGATCAACATTTCAGTCCAGCTGTCCGGTGTTCCGGTTGAACCGCTTACCTCAGCATCAGCACATTGGATGTTTAAGAACGCAGCAGGGGCCACGGAAGTGGAAATCCAGCAACTAATTCAGGACAATGCTCACTCGAGTGATGTGATTATCTACACAGATGGTTCGGTGTCAAGAGGTGAGAGAAGTGGCTGGGGGTTCATAGCCAAAGCTAATGGTCGATGTTTGGGGCAGGAGAGCCTGGCATATGATACCACAACATCCAGCTTAAGAATGGAAGTGGAGGCAGTCACTGCGGCTCTCCGCTGGATGGAGAATACGACACACACACACATCGTGATTGTAACTGACTCAGAAAGCATGCTGACGAGGGTGAGGACGGGCAGACTTCGTGCTGAGTGGCTTGCTTCGCTTCGGAGGTCACGGGTGACAAGCATCACCTGGATCTTTTCTCCGGGGCATGCCGTGTGCTGGGAAATGAACAGACGGACAGATTGGCTGGCTCTGCAGAACTTGGTGGAGTATTGATACATGACAGACGTGGTTGCGGCCTTGTGGGAGCACGTGTACACCTCGGAGGAGCAAATGGATCACCATGGTCTGGCAAGAATGAGACAATGAGGAGTGACGAAGGGATCTGGCCAACGCTCAACGCTCAAAGGAAAGGCGAGACGGACTTATAATCAGATTGCTACTGGTACTATTAGTGTTGGAACTCTTCGCTGGCTGCTGAGGATGGGGACGGAGCACTTATGGGAATGCCCCGAATGCTGTGGTGTCGATTCCTAAATCAATCAATCAATCTTACCCATTCGGCCATGTGGACCTGCATCTGGAATACCTATTTACGGAGGGATGAAGTTGGACGTGGCACTGAAAGATGCAAACACAGGTTTTAACTACACTGGATGGACAGTGTTTGTCTGAGGTGTATATTTACAAGTTTAATTGTTCAGTTAGCATAACTTGGGTATTATATATAATATAATATTCTACACTAACAAACAGTATAGAAGAAGAAATTATGAAAGAAAAATGGTTGGCACTCTTCCGAATTGCGGTCCCAAATAGATCCGCAGTGAATAGGTCAGGGGTAAGGGTTAGGGTCAGTGTTTAGTTAACAACTAACCCTAACCCTTAACCCCTGACCTATTCACTGCGGAACTATTTGGGACCGGAATTCGGAAGAGTGCCAAATGGTTAGTAGTCAAGCTATAAAAAATAGAGAGAAAGAGAGTTGAGAGAGAGCATCCGTTATTCACAATATAAACTATTATAAATTCATTATTATTATTATTATTATATCAAAACTGACATGTGGTGGTACTGATATAATATAGTTGAATTCGTTGCGAAATATATAATAAATTAATGATTTTGTTTTGATATCGTCAGCAAACTAAACTACTTGATCTCCACTGCAGCACTTACCCCGGCTATGTGGAGAATTCGCACGCGCAAACAGCTTTCTGCTCTGTTGATATTTACGCTAGTGATAACACTTCAATGCCATTGTATAATGTAATTATCACAATTGTAGGGGAATGTATTTAGCCCAGTAAACAGAAGTCAGGTCCCAGTGGGTCCAGGAATGCATACAACACAAAAACATTACCTTATCACCGGAACTGATTGGCAACGGCAAGAGTCAGGTCCCTTACTTCTTTAACTCTTTCATTCCCGTTATGAATACAATTTCGTGGAACTGCGGTAAAGCTGTGGAAATGTAAACAATATAAAATAACACAAAGGGCACTCTTCCGATTGACGGGTCTAAATGAAAAAATTATGCTACTTAACTCAGCAGTATAGCCTTTAACTCTGAGTTAATTAGCAACATTTTTTTTCATATTTTCATTTTCTCTTCATTGCTCTCATTTGTTTCCATCTTTTTATTCTTCTCATCCCGTCCTTATGCCTTAATGTAGTAAACGGAGGATCTTCTCCTGTGCTATATGTTGTGTTTCCTGCGTGTAATTGTTTGCTGATGAAGGCTAGTCGCCGCAACGTCCTGCATGTGTCGTAATTCTGTCATGTAAAGCTGCATTACTTTGTGTTATTTTATATTGTTTACATTCCAGTTATGTGAGGTGGGCGTGGCCGAATGTACAAAAGCGCTCGCACTTAAACTTCCGGTGTTCTGATGCCGAGGTATCGGGTTCAACCCCAACACCGGTCAGTTGGACTAAAATGTTGACTTCTCGCCCATGGCTTGGAGACGTAGTTTTACAAGTATCTCAGAAGTCGAAGTGGGTTCACCTGATGGCGAGGGACACTGGTAATAAGGAAAGCTAATCCACGCGCAAAGACCAGTTTAGTACACAGACACATAGTAGCATGTGTATGGACTATGCTTGAGTTCACAGCCAGCGAACGCAAAAACAAAAGTCCCATGATGTTAATTGTGAACAAAATCAGCTTCACTCGCTGGGTTATACCCATGGGTCCAGTGCTCTCCGTCATCACGTCCTAGAATTCTTTCACAGATTCAGTGCCAAACAAAATGTAGGTTTCTACCAAACAAACATCTTTTTCTTCTTCTTCCACTTCTTCTTCCTCTTCTTCTTCTTCTTCTTCTTCTTCTTCTTCTTCTTCTTCTTCTTCTTCTTCTTCTTCTTCTTCTTCTTCTTCTTCTTCTTCTTCTTCTTCAGCATTCCAAGCCATTCTTTGCTGCAGATACAATCCGTCTCCATTCGTCTCTCTGGTGGACCTTCTCTTGCCCGTCGTTGATTCCAAGTGCTTGTAGGTCTGTATGTATATTATCTCTCCACCGTCTTCTTGGTCTACCTCGAGGTCTACGGTCATTTATTTCTTGAGTGTAAGCGAGTTTTGTTTCCCTATTATCTTCCATTCTTTCTATATGCCCCAGCCATTGCAGTCTATTAGCCTTCATGAAACCAGTGATTAGCGGGGACTTAAACAGATCATAAATGTCTTTGTTGCTTCTTCTTTTCCACTCTCCACTTTGTGTATCCCTAATGGGTCCAAAGATGCGTCTTAAGACTTTGTTCTCAACGGTTTGTAACAAGGCTTCTTCTCCTTTCGTTGTACTCCAGGTTTCAGAGCCATACAGCACAACTGGTCTAATCAGTGTTTTGTATATTGTGATCTTGGTGAAACAAACATGGATCTTGAAAAATTTGAAGTAGGAGTGCGTCAGTTATGCCCTAAAAGTTGGAAATATTTTAGAAGATAAGTTCTATTATAACGCAGTGACAACAATTCGGCGTTATATAAGCCCATGGCAGATGTGGGAAGCCGCTTAAGACGATTAATCATCCAATGGCAATTAATTAGTTAAATTTTTGAGTCCCATTAATTTCATTATGTTATTTGCTAACAAAATCAGCTTCAGTTCCTGGGGGACATATCCATTGCAGCCAACTTTCATTATGAATTCATTCATTATATTCGTCGCCTGATTGATTGATTTATAAGAAACCTAGTGCAAAAAATAGGCCATTGTCATCCGACTGCTAATGAGGATTACTGCAGTCCTTAAACCACTCAAGTGTTTATTGTATCTGTGATGTGACAAGTTCAATTGGTTCATACTTTTTAAGGGGGAAAATGGATCCACGCTTTTAATAGACGACACCATCTTGTTCACAGATGATTACATGAAAATGTGGTAAGGCTGCGGTGTAACACACGGACATGGCAGCGCAGCGGAGCATGCAGCGATGTATGTAACATTCGCGCTCATACGCGAGCCAATTACATCAACGGACTAGCGGGCCTTAACCATAGCAACATCCATGCATTTATATATGAACATTGACACATCTTGCATGATATTATGGTTATGTACTCTTAAATATATAATTATAATTTATTCATATTACAATGAAATAGAAGAAAGGATATTGAGCAGTCTCGTTTACTAGCATGTAATTTCATTTATAAAATGAAAATTGTCTATTTATTTGTAAACACTAGAAAATGAAACCAAAGTTTAACCAATTCAAAACATAGGAGTTATTTACCATATGTTGCTAGTTGAAACAGAGTTAGCTCCCGTAAATATAACCGAACGAAGATATTACATTACATTAATTGACAGGATTCCTATTCGTGGCATATGATATAAGTACGACAGTACGACACATTTTTAAATATTTTTTTCCATCCTGCTTATTTTGCCTTAATTTTGTCGCTGTAGTTCTCATCTTCGTGGTTTATATGTTGTTGTTTTCAGGGTATTGCTGACGAATGCGTATCACCGCGACGTCCTCTCCTTCTGAAGTCCTACTGCCCTATACTTTGTGTTTCTCAATAGTTACCATTCCCAAAGCTTGTATCATGCAGATAAGCGTGGGCGGTCATATTTAACCATCTCACAAGATCACCAGAGTCGTGAATCAGCTCAGTGTTCTTGTCTCGACCATGCTACGTGGCCAGGCCATCCATATATTTACTTCTCTGCCTTTCCCTTGTTCTTTTCCCCTCAATCTTGCCAGCTGTCACCAAGTTTTCCAATCTATTTCTTTTCGTTATGTGTCAAAAAATTCCACTGACAGCCGTCTAACGCGCGTCAGTCGCTTCCAGCTAGGATACAGATTCAGATAAGTATCTTTATAATATATATTATAATATTTATATTATAATATTGTCATGTAGTGTGTTTTATGTAGTTTTGTTTCGGTTTGTGTTTGTTTGTTCTGTGCTGACGAAAGCTTTGGCCGCAACGTCCAATTTGTTTCTTGTAATCGTGTTTTAGTAAAGCTCATAATCTACTTCTAGTTTGTTTTTGTTTTTTTGTTTTTTTTGGTGTGATTAATTCATTGCAAAAAAAAAAAATTGTGACTGTCTACGTCTAATTTATGTAATCAGTTTACGGTTTTCATTTGTTTCTGGTAAGACTTGGTCATTAGTTGTTGTTGTTTTTTTTTTTTTTTTTGTATTCTCTGCATTTTCCTCAGAAACCACATTTCCACGGCCATCAGATGATTTTCAGCTTGCCTGCTTATTGTCCACGCTTCACAACCATAAAAAAGTACAGATTCTATGTAGCACGTCAACTCTCTTTTTCTCATTGCAATTGACATCTTTTTACTGGTCAGTATGTTTTTCGTCTTGCAAAAGGTTACCTTCACCATGGCGATTCTTGTTCTAATCTCTTCAAGGCATCTCTCATAAGATGTTATGAATGTTCCGAGATAATTGTACCGATTCACTTGTTTAAGAATATTCCCATTTACTTGTATATTACATTGCGGTTTTTTGTTCTTCCTAGTGACGACTAGAAGAATTTGGACTAGAGCAAGTCATTAGACTGCTGAACACATTATATGATACTGGAGATATACCTTCTGAATTATGTAACTCTGTATTTATTGCAATCCCAAAGAAATCAGGAACCTTAGAATGTGATCAACATAGAACAATTAGTATAATGAGTCACATCACAAAGATTTTGTTACGAATTATCATGCAAAGAGTGAGGAAGAAAATACAACCTGAAATAGGGAAGAACAATGTGGGTTTGTAGAAGGTAAGGGTACAGTAAATGCTGTGTATATGCTGCGAACAGTTATTGAACGTTCTTTAGAAGTAAACAAGGATATACATCTTTGCTTTATTGACTACACAAAGGCTTTTGATAGAGTTAGACATGTCAACATGGTGGATATGCTTGCAGATCTACAAATTGATGGGAAAGACATTAGACTTATAAAAAACATATATTGGAAACAACAAGCCGCCATAAGGATTGATAATGAAGTAGGACAATATCAACCTATTAAGAGAGGTGCTAGGCAGGGATGTGTAATGTCTCCAGATCATTTTTCCCTATACAGTGAAAATATTTTCAGAAACGTAGAAGACCTAAATGGAATCAGCATTGGAGGACGAAACATAAATAACATTAGATATGCAGATGATACAGTATTGATTGCAGACAATGCACAGGATCTGCAACAATTAGTAGTCGCTGTTGTTGTACACAGTGAGCAGCTGGGGTTGGAATTAAATTGTAGGAAGACACAGGTTATGGTCGTCACTAGGAAGAACGAAGTACCACAATGTAATATACGAGTAGATGGGAATATTCTTCAACAAGTGAATCGGTACAATTATCTTGGAACAGTCATAACATCTGATGGGAGATGCCTTGAAGAGATTAGAACAAGAATCGCCATTGCGAAGGTGGCCTTTAGCAAGATGAAAAACATTCTGACCAATAAAATGATGTCAATTGAAACGAGAAAAAGAGTGTTGAGGGGATACATAGAGCCTGTTCTTTTGTATGGATGTGAAACTTGGACAATGTGCAGTCAAGCTGAAAAACATCTGATGGCTGCAGAAATGTGGTTTCTGAGGAAAATGCAAAGAATACCATGGACAGATAGAAAAATCAATGACCAAGTACTACAAGAGACAAATGAAAATCGTAGATTGATTAGAGAAATTAGACGTAGACAGTCAAAATTTTTTGGACATGTGTCGTGTCCTCCTTTACAGTGTCGTCCCTGGAGTGAAGAGATCCGACACCCACATTATAATATTTTCCTCCTTTTTAATATTCTGGAGAATCCACCAGCTTCCGTCCAACACACTCCATCAGCCCGTGGACACCTTTTCCTGTCACTCTCTCACTGTCGTACTATGCCCCCTCTCATACTTCTCCAACTCAACATACTCAACAACTCTTGCTTCTAAAAATTAATAAAGATTAATTTATTAAAAGAAAAGTGTAACGTATATGAGACGTGTATGTGAAGAAAATGTGTGACGTGTTCTATAAAGTGTGTAGAATCGGACTCTCAGACTACAACCCAGTCAGCTGATCCCAGCAAGGATAGACCACAGCACGTTACGTCAGAACATGTACATCTCACCCAGTGCCGAAACCATCCTGCTGGATACTGATTTGCCTCTGTAGACCTCTGGTAATCCCATTTCACGATCTTCCGAAATAGACACCGGTGGTATTAACAGTTAATCATGGACCGGTTGCACCTTACACAATGTCCGTTCCTATCGTTCCTAAAAAAATTGCACAAGTCCTTTGTAGTGTGTACACAGTTATTAATGTTAAGTGTTAATGTACTTGATCCTCACTCGTGTCTATCTAGCCTCAAGTATCATGTCTTGTGTTCTATTACACGAGATTATATCACACTAGGTAACTATTATACTTAATGTTCTCGGTTAGTTACTACTGTCTGATGCTGTGTGGTGCATCAGTAATCATCACCCCTCTTTGGTGAATCATCTTCCTTCTAGCTTTAGTTACGTTCTGTACGAAACTTTATTTGCCTGTTCCACTGGTGTTCCTCCGAATGGGATTTGAATCTTTCCCAAAAACTTGTTGAGTTTCCTTGGATCTGGTAGGGAACCTAGGATAGAAACAACACATCTGGTGATAGTACTAGTCACTGATCCTATCGGCTGCGTGTAAGCCTATTGCCTTGCTTAATGATCTTTAGCTAACTAAACTATGTCATAGAGCAGATTAGCTACCCACCTAGGGCCGAATCAGGCTATGACAAGGAAAGACCAATACAGAGTGCAACCTCAGTATTCTATTCACCTCAGCAGAGCCAATATCACTATTCTACTCTAACTAGTTTTCCACTAACAGTGCTAATCATCACACTATAGTTTTAACAAGGCTACAGTCTATATTAATTAGAACTAATAGACTATATTAACTACCTTATGCAAAATCGCCTCATTCCCGGGATGGCTACTACACTTTGCCATAACGACACATGCTAGTTAATGTTAAATTATTCTAACACTGTAGAGCTCTCCCACAAACACGTCCATCATAATCCACGGTTTTTGTCAACCCTGTTTCTCCCAATCATGGTTTATGGCAAACCCTAAATTTGGTCACGTGATATGGGTGACGTCCTGCAGGTGTTATTTGCGCATATCATCCATTGTCAAGAATCGATTCTCCCTTGCCTTAGTCACTGTCAAAGTTGTCATCACTTGTTTAGATTCCCAAAACAAGCCAGCGAGTTACTGTATGATCCCAACAACAGTTTTTCGACACTAAGCTGCCAATCATGGTTTTCCAAACAAGCTTACATTGTGCACGTGACGTTGTTCATGTCCGGCAGGTGTTCCACTGTTTTCAATAACAAGCCCTCAACTTTCTGTCATGTGGTGACAGTCAAAACCTCCATTCCGTCTGATGTCCGGAACTATAGATGACAGCCGGAACTATTCCATATCCTGAGCGGGCAAGGCTATGTGATTTCAACTGTTTATGAACTGCCAACGTGGTGTATCCATTCCTTCTCACTCACCACCAATTGTGTATATGGGCTGCCCCGATGTAACCCGTGCAGCTGTGTTTACTCTGTTAGTACGACTGTTGTGGCCTAGAGTGAACGGACATTTACAGCACAAATTGGCCTTATCAGTCACACTCGCTACCGCCATAGTTAAAAGTTATTATGCCTTTTTAGAGCACAAACTATCGTCTGTCAAGACGGCAAGGTGCCAATGTGTGTGGCCTAGAAAATATACGCCAAGCAAACGTCGGTATTATTATCTGGTTAACTCATGGCGATCTCGTGACAACATGTTATGAGAAGAAATGGACTGGAGAACTTAGTGACAGCTGGCAAGATCGAAGGGAACAGACCAAGAGGAAGACCGAGAGGAAAATACCTGGATGGCTTGGCCACATGGCATGGACGAGACAGGAACACTGAGCTGATTCACGACTCTGGTGATCGAGTGAAATGGCGAATCATGACCGTCCACGCTTTCCGGCATGACACATGATTGATTGATTGATTGAGTGACGACCATAACCAAACATAATCTGTCTTCTTACAATTTAATTCTAACCCTAGTTGTTCAGTGTGTGCATGTACTAAATTTTGCAGATACCACTCATTAAAAAAAAACCCATACTAGAGTGTACGGTTGAAGGCAAGTCAGCGAGATGCAGACAACGAAACAGGTGGGAAGATAACATTAAGAGATGGACGAACTGGCAGAATTAGTGTTCGAGATCCATTGCAGCCAACCTTCATTATGGAGACGTCACCTTATTGATTGATGTATAAGAAACCTAGAAAAGTGCAAAAAGAGGCCATTGTCTTCCGACTGATGTAACTAACAGGTTCAATTGGTTCATACTTTTTAATGGGTGACTCCATCTTGTTTGCAGATGATAACAAGTTGAAACGGATCCAAGCTTTTGATCTCACAAATGATTCCATAACATGTGGTACGGCTAAGAACACGGACATGGCAGCTGAGAACACGGACTGGCAGCGCAGTGGGAAGGCGGGGAACACGGACTGAGAGCATGGCAGCGCGGCGGATCTGTGGCGCGGCTGCCAACCGCTTACATCGACAGATTTGCGGGCCTCAACCACATTAACATCGACGCATTTATATATGAACATTGAGATATCTTGCATGATATTATGGTTATGTACTCTTAAATATATAATTATAATTTATTCATACTACAATAAAATAGAAGAAAGGATGTTGAGCAGTCTCGTCTACTAGCATGTAATTTCATTTATAAAATGAAAATTGTCTATTTTTTTGTAAACATTAGAAAATGAAACAAAACTTTAACCTTTTCAAAACATAGGAGTTATTTACCATATATTGCTAGTTGTAACAGAGTTAGCTCCCGTAAATATAACTGAAAGGGACAATTACCTAAACATTGGTGGCTAGAGGAGACTACTGCAACACACGTTGTATTCATTACGGATTCAAAGAGTTTGCTTAGCAAGGTGGAGAAAGGAATGTTTCGTGTGGAATGGCTCTCGTCGCTTCAGAGGTCACAGATAGTAAGAATTGTATGGATATTTTGCCCTGGCCATGCAGGTGTACGAGGGAATGAACAAAATTTGGTGGAACTGCGGTAAAGCTGTGAAAGTGTTAGTTAGTTAGTTAGTTAGTCTTTCCTCTTGAGCCTAAGGCGGCGCATAGGGCAGAAGTCCTGTCTCTCCATGCTTGGCGGTTCGCTGCTACCTGTTGTAGATCTTGGATATTTACTTGGCCATTGAATGAGCCTTCTCTAATGATGGTTCTACGCAGGGTCTCTCTTGGTCTTCCCCGTTTTCTTTTCCCTACAGGTGACCATATGAGGGCTTGGTAGGGGAGTCTTGACTTGTCCATTCTGAGTACATGGCCGATGTAGTTCCAACGGCGTCTTCTTATGAAATTGGATACTGTATCTTGCTTAGTCTCTTGTCTTATTTGCGAATTGGTTCTGAAGTCTGTCCAGTGGATGTTTAGAAGTCTTCTAAGACATTTGTTCTCAAAATTGTCTAATTTTTTTATCTAAAGCTACCGTTGATTTCCAACTTTCACATCCATACGTTAACACTGCAATCACACAAGAGTTGAAGATTTTAAGTTTTGTGTGTTTGCTGAGTGTCTTTGACTTCCAGATGTTTGACAGTTTATTGAAGGCATTAGATGCCAGTGCGATTCTAGATGATATTTCTGGTGTTGAGTCCCCTGTAGATGTCATTTTGCTTCCTAGGTATGTAAAGCTGTTGACTTTTTCAAGAACGTAGCTGTTCAATTTGGTGTCATCTGAACTGTTGGTAAGATCAAAGTGTAAACAATATAAAATAACACAAAGTAGTGCAGCTTTACATAACAGAGTTAAGACACATACAGAACGTTGCGGCGATTAGCCTTCATCAGCAAACAAACACATTCACAAACACAACATACAGTCAAGGAGATCTCCTGTGACTACATCAGAAGGTGACGACAGGACGAGAAGAACAAAAAGCATGGAAACATGGAAGCAATGAAGGGAAAATGAGAATTGAAAAAAAAATGTTAATTGAAAAGAATGTTAGTTGAAGAAAATGTTTAATTGAAAAAGAAATTTAATAGAGAAAACGTTCATACTCACCTCACCGTTCGGATCTGTAAGTGACTAAGAAAATCTCCGATGTATTCTGATACCCGGTGCTGGGTGTTACGGTTCAGTGAGCACATAGAAGGAAGGGGGCGCTCGCTCTCTCTCTCTCTCTCTCTCTCTCTCTCTCTCTCTCTCTCTCTCTCTCTCTCTCTCTCTCTCTCTCTCTTCTTACATATACTTTGCACATGCCCACATACACTAGCATTTTGTCTGTTGAGGTGTGTCTATATATGTATGCGCGTTCACTCATATCAGTCCACCCAGACTTTAAGACTCGCCCCTATAATAACACAATGGGGTTTTGGTTACTACCACCTTCAATCTTGCGCGCCTCATACTTCACTAGTACATCCACTGTGATTGCTCAGATACCCTTACCAGACCAGTTACCGTCCTCCTATCCCGCCCCCTTCCTTCTATGTGCTCACTGAACCGTAACACCCAGCACCGGGTATCAGAATACATCAGAGATTTTCTTAGTCACTTACAGATCCGAACAGTGAGGTGAGTATGAACGTTTTCTCTATTAACATTTTATTCAATTAAACATTTTCTTCAACTAACATTCTTTTCAATTAAAATATTTTCAATTCTCATTTTCCCTTCATTGCTTCAATTTTTCCATGCTTTTTGTTCTTCTCGTCCTGTCGTCACCTTCTGATGTAGTCACAGGAGATCTCCTTGACTGTATGTTGTGTTTGTGAATGTGTTTGTTTGCTGATGAAGGCTAATCGCCGCAACGTTCTGTATGTGTCTTAACTCTGTTATGTAAAGCTGCACTACTTTGAGGGAACGAACAGGCTGATAAGCTAGCATTGAGGGCACCTCTTGGTGGAATTTTGCTTACGGACAGGGGGGAGGTGGTCGTGCGCTTGTGGGACCAGGTGGAGAAGGCGGAGGAACAGACTGAGAACCCATATGTGGTGTCGTGAAATACTGAAGAGTTAATGATTCCCAGATGGACGACTGTATACACCGACTAACCAGGTAGGAGAAGGGTTAACCAACAAAGGAGTGACCAGGCGCATGTGTTTATAGGTCAAGACACAGAAGGGGCCGGCTAACCGCACAGGTAAACGGTCGAGTGGAAAAATTGGTTTGCGACTAAAGCAGAGAGATTATTGGACAGCATATTGCAGTATGGATGTGAAACGGTTCAGAGCTGTAATTTTCCACTAACAATGATAATGCAGTCTGGATGTGAGGTGTCCAGCAATGTCAAGGACTATGCGGCAAAAATGACCGATATAAAGAGGGTCAATTCTTTGTGTAAGTTTAGTGTGTGTTCCAAACTGACCTGAAGGAGATATGTTCTTGAGTGGGAATAGAAATACACGTCCCTAATGATGGAAAGAGGGGATAATAGTGTGTTATTCGCTAAGTGTTTTTTTCGATTCCAGGAACATAGATGCCTAAATAAGGTATAAAGATATTAGATATAGTTTAGCATAGGAATATAGATGTGAATGAATAGCATTTACCATTGCTTTCTATTAGTAGATAGTTTAGACTTTGGTGAATTCATATGTCTTATGCGGGTGTTCACTTCGGAAGCCTTGTCATTATGGCTGGAGAAGGACACTTGCATAAGTAGTAGTAAGGGGCGGACGCTTATCACTGGATTTGTTATACTTTTCCAGGTTCCACTCTCCTAGTGAAAGCAGAGAAGAGATGAAGAGGAATACCCTTGAACAAATAAAGTACTTACATGGAACCAAACAGAATATGAACATATTTACGATGAAGAAAGAAATAAGTTAAATAAAATACAGAACACTGTATGCTCAGGCGAATATACCACAGAACCCTTAAAGGGAGAGGATGTTGAACTGTGGCAAGCAGGGATACTTACAACTACATACGTATTGTAAGAATAAAGAAGAAATAAGAGACAAGCCAAACAGTAATAGTAATCAAAGACTATAGGAAGAACTGTGGCGATGTGGTGGTTTTTCGATGTTGGATACTTACCGTCATGAAACAGATTCAGGAGCATTCATAAACTTACGGGACTTTTATTACGGTACCTTGACTCTGTGGTGAACAGTTTTTGTTTCAAACAATCACGGATTTACCATTAGATGCAAGCATACGGATCATTCGGGTGAGCTCTGTCCTGTTTGATGTGCTGTCCTGTGATCTTGAAGAATGAAAGGGCGAGAAGCAACAACGCTGATAGACATTCAGAGTTCATAACTGGCAACCACACTAGAAGAACATACCAACTACATAGACAATATCCATACATACACCAGACATAGTTTTTTGTTAATAAATCTTTTATCTTATCGTTGAAAGGAACTGTTGTCGGAGTATGTATTGAGGGAATAATAGAGAGAGTGAAAGAAATAGATATATGGAAGGGAAGACAGAAGAGAGGAGTGTAGACCAAAGTCAGTCAATAATCCCAACAGATAATAAGTTTAAAGATGTGCTTGTTGAGTCCAGTCTCCTCTCGGGAATTTAACAGGACATGTGGAAAGAATGAGATTGCGGGGTGTCGGCAGGGGTTCTGGAAGAATCTCAAAACTGAGAGGGAAGACCAGAAGAACTTTTAATCAGATAGCGGTGGGAACGATTAGTAGTATGACTCTTCGCTGGCTGTTGAACGAGGGGACTGAGCACGTATGGGAATGTCCTGAGTGCAGTGATGTCGGTTCTTAACTCAATTCAACACAAATCAACTCCCTAAAAATGTCAGAGTAAATAGATGAAGATATTACTTATTACATTACATTAATTGACAGAATTCATATTCGTGGCTTATATAAGTACGACACATTTTTTAAAAATATTTCCCCCATCCTGTTTATTATGCCTCAATGTTGTCACTGTAGTGTCTCATCTTCGTGGTTATATGTTGTTGTGTTTTCACTGTGTCGCTTGTAGATGAAAGCTTATCACCGCAACGTCCTCTGCTTCTGAAGTCCTGCTGCCCAACACTTCCTGTTTCTCTATTGCTACCATTCCCACAGCTTTTATCATCATCATGCGCCATGCCAATAAGCGTGAGCGGTCATGTTTCACCATCTCACACTATCACCAGAATTGTGGATCAGCTCCGTGTTCTTGCCTCGACCATACCATGTGGCTAAGCCATCCAAGTATTTGCTTCTCTACCTTTCCCTTGTTCCTTCCCCCTCAATCTTGCCAGTTGTCACCAAGTTTTCCTATTTATTTCTTCTCATAACGTGAACAAAGAATGTGTGACTGTCTACGTTAATGTCTGTAATCAGATTACGGTTTTCATTTGTTTCTAGTAGGACTTGATCATTTGTTCTTTTTTCTGTCCATGGCATTATTTGCATTTTCCTCACAAACCACATAAACTCAGCCATCAGATGTTTTCCAGCTTGCCTGCTCATTGCCCATGCTTCACATCCATACAAAAGTACAGGCTCTATGTTAACACTTCAATACTCATGTTCTCGTTGCAAATTACATCATTTTATTGGTAAGCATGTTTTCTATCTTGCAAAATGCCAACTTCGCCATGGCGATTCTTGTTCTAAACTCTTCAAGGCATCTCCCATCAGATGACTTATGACTTCTTCTTCTTCAGCATTCCGAGCCATTGAGGTTCTTTGCTGCAGATACAAGCCGTCTCCATTCGTCTCTCTGGTTGACCTTCTCTTGCCAGTGGTTGATTCCAAGTGCTTGTAGGTCTGTATATATATTATCTCTCCACCGTCTTCTTGGTCTACCTCGGGGTCTACGGTCATTTATTTCCTGAGTGTAAGCGAGTTTTGTTTCCCTATTATCTTCTATTCTTTCTATATGCCCCAGCCATTGTAGTCTATTAGCCTTCATGATATCAGTGATTAGCGGGGACTTTAACAGATCATAAATATCTTTGTTGCTTCTTCTTTTCCACTCTCCACTTTGTGTATCCCTAATGGGCCCAAAGATGCGTCTTAAGACTTTGTTCTCAAAGGTTTGTAACAAGGCTTCGTCTCCTTTAGTTGTACTCCAGGTTTCAGAGCCATACAGCACAACTGGTCTGATCAGTGTTTTGTATATTGTGATCTTGGTGTTACGAGATAGCGCATTTGATTTTAGCAGATGTTGTAGTGCATAGTATATCTTATTTCCAGAGTTGATTCTAGCTTGTATTTCTTCCCTTATTATGTTGGAGCAGTTGAAGATTGTACCCAGGTATTTGTATGTTTCCGTTCTTTTAATGGTCATATTATCTATTTGTATGTGGCCAGAGTTTTTAGCCGTTCCTTCTCTTGAAATTACCATATATTCTGTCTTATCTTGGTTGATAACCAGCCCCATTTGTTGAGCTTTTTCCTTTAAGTGAGTCAATATTTCCAATGTCTTTTGTTCATTTTCCCCTATAATATCTATATCATCTGCATAACCAAGCAGTCTGGATGTTCCTCCAATAGCACATTCCTCCTTTACTTTCCTTACAACTTTCTCTAGAGCCAGATTGAAAAGGAGCGGCGATAGTGCATCACCCTGTTTCAAGCCAGATGTTATTTGGAAAGGGTCTGATTTCCTGCCTTTATATGTTACTATATTATAAGTATCTTCCATGCATAATCTGGTCCTGTTGAATAACTTCCTTGGTATTCCAAATTCCTGCATAGCATTCCATAGACTATTCCTAAGGACACTATCATAAGCCTTTTTAAAATCCACAAAAATGTTATGGAGATCTCTTTTATAATCTCAATTTTTCTCGGCTATTTGTCGTAAGATAAATATCTGATCTATTGTTGATCTGTTTTGTCTAAAACCCGCCTGGTAGTCACCTAATATGTCTTCTGAATATGGTTTTAGTCTATTTAGTAGTACTGCGGATAGTATCGTATAGCTTGTGGACAGTAGTGATATTCCTCTATAATTTTCACACTGGAACTTGTCTCCTTTCTTAAAGATAGATATCAATAATGACTTTTTCCAGTTGTCGTGAAATACTGAAGAGTTAACGATTCCCAGATGGACGACTGTATACACCGACTAACCAGGTAGGAGAAGGGTTAACCAACAAAGGAGTGACCAGGCGCATGTGTTTCTAGGTCAAGACCCAGAAGGAGGCCAACAGTACAGGTAACCTGTCGCGTGGAAAAATTGGTTTGCGACAAAGGCAGACAGCATTATTGGATAGCATATTGCGGTCTGAATGTATGAATAATGGAGAAGTCAGATCTGTAATTTTCCACTAACAATGATAATGCAGTCTGGATGTGAGGTGTCCAGCAATGTCAAGGACTATGCGGCAAAAATGACCGATATAAAGAGGGTCAATTCTTTGTGTAAGTTTAGTGTGTGTTCCAAACTGACCTGAAGGAGATATGTTCTTGAGTGGGAATAGAAATACACGTCCCTAATGATGGAAAGAGGGGATAATAGTGTGTTATTCGCTAAGTGTTTTTTCGATTCCAGGAACATAGATGCCTAAATAAGGAAAGGATGTTAAACTGTGGCAAGCAGGGATACTTACAACTACATACGTATTGTAAGAATAAAGAATAAATAAGAGACAAGCCAAACAGTAATAGTAATCAAAGAACTGTGGCGATGTGGTGGTTTCCCGATGTTGGATACTTACCGTCATGAAACAAGATTCAGGAGCATTCATAAACCTACGGGACTTTTATTACGGTACCTTGACTCTGTGGTGAACAGTTGTTGTTTCAAACAATCACGGATTTACCATTAGATGCAAGCATACGGATCCTCCGGGTGAGCTCTGTCCTGTTTGATGTGCTGTCCTGTGATCTTGAAGAATGAAAGGGCGAGAAGCAACCACGCTGATAGACATTCAGAGTTCATAACTGGCAACCACACTAGAAGAACATACCAACTACATAGACAATATCCATACATACACCAGACATAGTTTTATTAATAAATCTTTTATCTTATCGTTGAAAGGAACTGTTGTCGGAGTATGTGTTGAGGGAATAATAGAGAGAGAGAAAGAAATAGATATATGGAAGGGAAGACAGAAGAGAGGAGTGTAGACCAAAGTCAGTCAATAATCCCAACAGATAATAAGTTTAAAGATGTGCTTGTTGAGTCCAGTCTTCTCTCGGGAATTTAACAGGACATAATTGGTGGAGCGAGCGGGGTAACATACATTATACCCATATGACCTGAATGCATAACATGGCATATGAATAAAGGGGTACTTGCATATTGGCACAGGCATAGCGGAGTACCTACATGTTGGGACATACTGATTGGAATAAATAGAAGTATATATTGATGACTTTTAATGGAAGGACGTCCATTGGATATATGGTGCCATTACATTTATGGTAGAAACATTTCATTAATGCTGGTGACTTTGCAGTGAGAAAGTTCCACAGTGAATGTGGATAGGTGGTAAGACACATTACATACATAGTCACACGGTCACACGTCTACATAAGTCTTTATCCTATATCTCCTCTTGTGGATGAGAGAGTGGTTGTGATGTACTGTGTAGATTAATAATATTTAAATGACATAGATAAATGATATAGGTTCTGGGTAGATTATCGGTTTATAGTGAGTACTTTTTACTGCCTTGAGGTGTCTTGACTCAACGTGCTGACTTACCTGCTTTAACTATGGCCACTCCCAAACTAACTACAGCAGAACTTAGGGCAAACGGAGAGGAAATTGGGTTGGCTGGTTCAGACTTAACTGATTACATCCAAGAAAGAGAGCGAGAGATTCGTCAGGCGGAACGAGAAGATCGAAAGACTGAGTTGGAAGTGAGAAGAATAGAGGTGGAGACCAAGCGACTGGAAATGGAACAAGAGGCCAAGAAAATGGACCAGGAGACCAAGCGACTGGAAATGGAACAAGAGACCAAGAAACTGGAAATGGAACAGAATGCCAGGAGACAAGAAATGGAACATGAATACCGCTTGAAAGAGTTAGAACTCAAGACACAAACTAAGGGTGAAATAGATGCAGCAGAAGGAAGTTCATCTTCACCTGGGGCAACCCACATGAGTGGACAGGGTTACCATGCCATGAAGTTTCCCTTGGCGGTCTTTGATGAAAGTAAAGAGAAGATATACCAGTTTTTGGATCGTTTCGAGGCTATGGCAGTCGCTATGGGACTGGATAGAACCAGATGGGCTCTTAAAGTATCCCAGTCTTTACGTGGTTCGGGATACGAGGTCTACACACGCCTACCACCAGGACAGGAAAATCAGTATGAGGAATTGAAAGCAGCTTTGATGAAACATTATGAAGTCACAGCACAAACGTATAGGAAGAAGTTTAGATCGTCTAGACGAGAGCCGGGAGAACTATTCGCCGCCTACAGTCTGAGGCTGAAATCCTATCTCCAGAAATGGATGGACTTGGCAGAATTCAAGAGGGATTATGAGAGTCTCGAAGAGATGATGGTGGTAGACCAAATGCGAAAGCAAATGTCGAAACCTCTCAGAACCTTCTTAGGAGAACAAGGGGCGGAACGGATTGATGTTGTGAATAAGCTGGCGGAACGGTTCGTAGAGGTACATGGGGAGGCGGCGGAACTAAGTACACAAACCAAAGGTCAGGAAAAACAAGACCGAAAGAAATCGACGAACGGAAAAGAAACGAAAGTGGAACCTTATATAAAGCACACAGAGGAGAGTTCAGAGAAGGTGAAGGTAGGACACCAGAGCACCTCGAATTCTCAAGCAAAACGACAGTGGTCTGAAAAGTGGTGTTCATTTTGCAAGGCGGCCTCTCACAACACCAAAGACTGCAGATCGAAACCTAAAAGTTCTTACTTCGCAGCATGCAAAGTGATTCCTACATCGGTGATCACAGACAAGGCTGAGGTCGGCGAAGGAGAAAGGAACAAAAAGGACACAGGGAAACCTAGGAAGGGAACAGAGTGCACTCACTGCCAGTCGATAACACATAATACTGTGGACTGCAGATGCAAGGCCAAACACGCCAATTGCATAACCAACCTCGAGGAATCAAAAGAGGAAGGCAAGGAAACGGTCAAGGAGATGGAAGACACTCCGGACCAAGAGAGACCATCTGTGGTTGAACTGATTGAAGTAAATGGCCAACAGGTTGCTTGTCTCTACGATACCGGTTTGGATGGGGAAGCGGTGGTGGACGCCAGCTTGGTAAGCCCAGACCAACTTACAGGGGAGACCATAGAAATACAGCCGGCAATGAGGAGTGCTGTTACCATGACGCTGCCAATCGCCAAGGTGGAGATTAAATCCAAGTACGTCACGGGCATTATTCCAGCTGCTGTATTATCTGACTCCTTATTTCCAATGATCATTGGCACGAAATATGTCTTTTTGGGGATGCCCAAACAACCAGCCCAAAAGGGAACAGTAGTCAGTGGATCTCAAGGGAAGAAAAAAGAGGCAGAGACACTATGCGACAACTCAGGGATAGGAGAATTGCATACTGCCCAGAGGCAGGATACTACGTTGCATCCTTGCTACAGGAAGCTGCAAAGAAGTGCTGAGCCACCAGAACGGGGACAGTACTTTCTGAAGAATCAACTACTCTATCGGAGAGCTGGGAGGGGAGATAACCTGCATGAGCAGTGGGTGGTTCCAGAGACCCACCGTCCTCATATTCTTCAGAGTGGACACATCATAGGCGAGAATCGACATATGGGTGTCAGAGAGACCTTGCAGAAAATATCCGGCCATTATTGCTGGCCAGGAATGACCGGAGATGTACGCCGGTGGGTGAAGTCTTGTTCGGAGTGCCAGAAAGCACCACCCAACAAGCGAATTAAGAGGAAACTAGCTCTTAAAGTGGAAGACAAAGTGGAAGTGTGGAGTCCAGCAGAGACCAATATACTCCAAGTAGGATGGAAAGGACCTTATCCTGTGGAAAAGGTGGTGTCCAAGAACATCTACAAAATACGGATCGGGGAAGAGAAGAAAAATCTCCCTAGACATCTCATTAGGAAATATGAAGAGAGATCCGGGAGCAAAACTTAGCACTTTATGGTGATGGCAGCCATTGGGACAAAGGTTACCAGTCCAGACGAAGACCAGAGATCGCCAGTACAACATAGGAGGGCCTATGGGACAGTATATGATAGGTCAGATTTAGCCAACGACAGGAGGAGGGAAATCACAAGTCAGGGAAAGGACAAGAGTGAAAGTTTCACCGGTAACCAAGTTCAGAAGGGGTGGGTAACGTCGGGAAAAGCGAGAATTACCCAGGACTCCAACCAAAGATTGGCTGACCAGATACAATATCGCCCAAGATGGTCCTGGAAGCAAAAGTCCAGGAGGTTTGGGAAAGACGACTCGGTCCGACGAGGACGAGGCGGAACATCCCCAGAGGAAAAGCCGGGGGAAACCAAGAGGACATGGAAGCAGTGTTACAATCAGGATGGGACAATCCGTTTGTATTGTGAGCCGTCGCTGACGCAAGTCGAAAGTAGGTCGACCGGACGTACAGGAGCGGGGAGCCAACACTAGTTTCAGTCGTGAGTAGTATAGTAGGGTGTCAATTAGAGCGCCTACTGGATAATGAGATGAGCCATGTGAGGATCCAATCATATCATCAACACGTGATGTTAATAGCTACTTCGCAGAAGCAAAACGCACGGTGGATGTGATGGACGTTGTTGCTGCAACTGGACTTCACAATGGAATACATCCTTGGTAAGGAGAATGTAGGAGCGGATTTGATATCCAGACATCCAGCTCCGGAGGAAGAAGACTAGGGTTGTGGATCATGGGAATTAAACCTACAGTGAGAAAGATTCGACGCGGTCTAATCTCTTAAGAGGGGGCCTATGTCGTGAAATACTGAAGAGTTAACGATTCCCAGATGGACGACTGTATACACCGACTAACCAGGTAGGAGAAGGGTTAACCAACAAAGGAGTGACCAGGTGCATGTGTTTCTAGGTCAAGACCCAGAAGGAGGCCAACAGTACAGGTAACCTGTCGCGTGGAAAAATTGGTTTGCGACAAAGGCAGACAGCATTATTGGATAGCATATTGCGGTCTGAATGTATGAATAATGGAGAAGTCAGATCTGTAATTTTCCACTAACAATGATAATGCAGTCTGGATGTGAGGTGTCCAGCAATGTCAAGGACTATGCGGCAAAAATGACCGATATAAAGAGGGTCAATTCTTTGTGTAAGTTTAGTGTGTGTTCCAAACTGACCTGAAGGAGATATGTTCTTGAGTGGGAATAGAAATACACGTCCCTAATGATGGAAAGAGGGGATAATAGTGTGTTATTCGCTAAGTGTTTTTTCGATTCCAGGAACATAGATGCCTAAATAAGGAAAGGATGTTAAACTGTGGCAAGCAGGGATACTTACAACTACATACGTATTGTAAGAATAAAGAATAAATAAGAGACAAGCCAAACAGTAATAGTAATCAAAGAACTGTGGCGATGTGGTGGTTTCCCGATGTTGGATACTTACCGTCATGAAACAAGATTCAGGAGCATTCATAAACCTACGGGACTTTTATTACGGTACCTTGACTCTGTGGTGAACAGTTGTTGTTTCAAACAATCACGGATTTACCATTAGATGCAAGCATACGGATCCTCCAGGTGAGCTCTGTCCTGTTTGATGTGCTGTCCTGTGATCTTGAAGAATGAAAGGGCGAGAAGCAACCACGCTGATAGACATTCAGAGTTCATAACTGGCAACCACACTAGAAGAACATACCAACTACATAGACAATATCCATACATACACCAGACATAGTTTTATTAATAAATCTTTTATCTTATCGTTGAAAGGAACTGTTGTCGGAGTATGTGTTGAGGGAATAATAGAGAGAGAGAAAGAAATAGATATATGGAAGGGAAGACAGAAGAGAGGAGTGTAGACCAAAGTCAGTCAATAATCCCAACAGATAATAAGTTTAAAGATGTGCTTGTTGAGTCCAGTCTTCTCTCGGGAATTTAACAGGACACCAGTCATGGGGTAATTCTTCAGTCCTCCAGATTTTTATTATTAGTTCGTATAGCTTTAGATGTAATGCATGGCCACCTGCCCTTTATAAATTCAGCAGCAATTCCATCAGCCCCAGTTGCCTTATTGTTTTTAAGTCGTGTGATTACATATAGGATTTCTTCAAAAACAGGTTCTTCAGTTTGTGGTTCACACGCTAGAACCTCTTCCTGTGGGAAAGTGTTACTTGGAGCTTCACAACTTAGAAATTCAACAAAGTATTTTTTCCATGTGTTACACATTTCCTCATTGGTATTTATCGTATTCCCATTTTTGTCTTTTAAACCATATGTCTTGTGTTGGTGCCCTCGTGTCACTGACTTCAGTTCTTGAAAAAAAAAAAAACTTTTTGGATTCATTTTTCTGGTGATTAGTTTCTTCTTCTGCTTCTTCTGCGTTCATCCGGAGTTTTTTTTTTTTTTTCGGACGTGATTGCGTTGCGCCTGTTTACAGCAGAGCTGCGTTCTTGTGCCGTTAGGCCGACACATCCGACTTCTGCGGGCATTTGTTGACCGGGTTAACCTTCCCGAGGTTTCTTAGGACGTTTGACTCTCACTGTTGTGGTGTTAACCCCCATCCCAGCTGGTCCATATAGAACAGCCAAAGACATCCTGATCAGCCCTCAAGGGAAGGCAGGGGCAGACCATGGGCATTCCCCGCCATCCAAGGAGGCTTCCATACTTGCAGAGCCGACACACAGCGCACTGGTACTGGGCTCACCCAAGGAATCGTCACGTCCTGCACATGGCTACTTAGCCTCACTTCCGTATATTGGACCTTCCGTTCTCCATAGGCTGTTCTTCCGGAAACCAGAAGAATGCAGTCTGCAGATGACATCCACACAGTGAGCTTTCGATTCGGACTTTCCACGTAATGGATTTGCTATCCAAGCAATATTCCATTTCGTGCCACTAGGACACTTTTTCCACCTTTTATGAAGCCCACACAGTGAGCTTTTGATTCGGACTTTCCACGTAATGGATTTGCTATCCAAGCAATATTCCATTTCATGCCTCTGGGACGCTTTTGTAACCGACATACCTGTGGTATGAAGTGCGGCAGTCTAAATACTTCTTCATGCACCTTTAAATGTCAACCTGAATGTAGTTAAAGTAAGCTGCAGTCAACTTGAGCTTGTTGATATCTCCATAGAGCTTGTCCTCAAATGAAGCAGGTGTGGGCCAAAATATCTTTCTCTGTTCTGCATATATTGGGCACTCCTGCAGCAAATGTTTAGCTGTCATTTTACCAGTTCCACAATTACATTCATCGGTATCTCCTATCTTTAGTTTATTGAACAAGTGGTATTTCAGCCTGTTATGTCCTGTGCGGAGTCTGAAGATTGCTACTTGTTCTCTTCGGTCGAGTTTGTAATATGCATCATCCTTCTGGTGGCCTGGATGCTCTGATTCCCATTTGGTTCTATAAGTGCTTTTTATAAACCTCTTTGCCTCATTATAGGTTATGTCTATGTCAGGCTGTGGTAGTCGTCCACCCTCTTTTGCTAGTCTGTCAGCCTCTTCATTTCCAGGTATACTGCAATGTGATGGGATCCACTGTATTACAACTTTTTTGGATTTCTGGCATAGACCATGGAGTGCTGCTCTTAGGTCAGCTAGTTCTGTGCTGTTTTTGCTCTTCAGTATTGAGACAGCTGACTTTGCATCTGTGAAGATAGCTATTTGCTTCTCTTTATTTTCCTCCATCAAGAGCATTTCTGCTGCAGTTTTCAAAGCTTCTACCTCTGCTTTGAAGTTACTTGAAAATTTTCCAGTTGCCACTGACTGTGTTTTTTTCACTCCATTTTTTAAATTTAGGAGAATTCCTCCTCCTCCATTTTCTATTGAATTTTTGGCTGATCCATCTGTATATGCATGGGTCCAATTGTTGCTTGGGTAATGTTCTTTTATGTAGTTTAGGGTTATTTTTCTTCTTTCGGTTTCATTCTGAGTGTTCTTTTTTTTCAATACCAGGAATGTTTTCTATCATCTCAGGCAGTTGCTGTTGTCTCCAAGCTGGGAAACTTGTGTGCATTGTAAATGGGTTTGACTGTTGATATGTTAAGTATGGGATCTGCCCTAATCTTTCGTTTTGCAGTTTCTACAAAGTTGCCACGCTTCAGTCTTCCCTTTCCAAAACCATTAAACCTGTTATACATAGGGTGGTCTGTCAATCTTCTGAATTTTTCTGCTTGTTGCTGGGCTCTGCTATCTCTTCTATCCTCATTGGTTGTAAACAAGTGATCTTTTCTAGTTCATTAATAGGCGTTGTCTTCAGGCTTCCAGTTATGATTCGCATTCCTTGATTTTGGACTCTACTTATTTTGTTAAAGTTTGACTTAGCTGCTGTTGCCCAAGCTGCAATGCCATATTCCAGTACTGGCCTCACCCGTCCAGTATATAACTTCTTGAGAACTTTCTCATCTGCTCCCCACGTTGTACCAGCAAGCTTTTTCATGATTGCCATTCTTTGCCTTGCTCTTGTTCGATTTTTCTCAACCTGTGTCTTCCATGTCAGGCGACGATCAAAGGTGACTCCTAGATAGTTTGGATTTTCTTCATGGCGCAATATTTTTCCATTCAATACCAGCTTAGGTTGCTGAGTTTTATTTGAGAGGGAGAACACTGTGCATGTTGTTTTCTCCTCACTTATCTTCACTAGCCATGATTTTGACCAGTCCTCTAGCGCTAATAAGGCTTGCTGTATTCTGCTGTTAGCTGTACTAATATATTCTTCAGATGTCCATATGGCTAGGTCATCTGCAAAGGAGGATGTGTGTACTCTGGCTGGAAAATTTTCTGTGATGTCATTTATATATGCTAGGAATAATGTTGGTGAAAGAACTCCTCCTTGGGGGACACCTTGCTCCAACAGCATCATTTTGCTGGTTTGTCCTTGTACTTTTGTCCTGGCAGTTCTGTTCTCAAGGTAGTGGCTGATCCATTTATACATTTTCCCACAAACATGCATTTTTTGCAGTTTTACTTTCAGTCCTTCCTTCCATACTTTATCAAATGCTTTTTCTAAATCTATCCAAACCGCTAGTGTGTGTTTTTTCTCTTGGAAGGCATCCTCTATTTCCTGAGCTATATAGGTTATTTGATCTTCAGTGGATCTGTACTTTCTGAATCCTGCTTGGTGTGGTGTTAAGAGTTTGTTTTCTTCCAGATGCCATGTTAGCCTGCCATTGATAATGCGTTCCATTAATTTTCCTACACAGCTAAGTAGACTGATAGGTCGATATCCATTTGGTTCTTCCAGGTCTTTTCCTTTCTTTGGGACTGGTATTAGTATAGCTTCCTTCCATGCCTGTGGGACTATTCCTCTCTTCCAGCTGTAATTTAGGACTGCTAGTAGTTTCTTTTTGCCTTAGTGCCTAGTCCTATTAGCATTTCATTTGTGATTCCATCCTTTCCTGGTGATTTCTTCTTTTTTAGGGTATTCATTGCCTGTTCCATTTCTTCCATTGTTAGATTTGCCATCATATATTCTGCTGCTGTCTCTGTATTACTATGATGTATCTGTTTGTCTTTGATTGCTTTCTCCTGTTCGGTTGTAATATCAATGTGGTTTGCACTGGCATAGTGTTCCATTAGTGCATTTGCAGCCTTTTTTCCTGTAAGCAAGGCATTTCCTTGTTTAATTGTTATTTGTTTGTTACTAGGTCCTTCATTGTTCATGGCTTTCACTAGTTTCCATAGTTTGTTTCCATCCCTATCAAAATTCAGGTTTTCTGTTTTTTCCCTCCAACAATCTCTTGTTGTTTGATTTACTGTTCTTTTATATTTTGCTGAGATGGCTTTGAGAGAGATGTTCGCTTCAGTTGTTTGTTCTCTCTCTGCTGTCTTCCTGGCATCTTCAACTTTGTCCTCCAAAATTTGTAGTTCTTCAGTCCAGTATGGTTTGTAATTTTTCCTCGCTCCTCTTGGAATAGACTCAGTGGCCGCCTGTATTATTGCTCTGTTTAGACTTTCCACCATTTGCTTCATGTTGCCATATCGTGTATTTATGTTTTCACAATATTTGTCTGTTAGTATGGCAAATCTGTCCCAATCTGCTCGTTTGTAATTCCAGCGGGGCAAAGGCTTTTGCTCCTGTGGAACATACCCCATATTCATTACAAGCTTGATTGGTCTGTGGTCACTACCTGCTAATTGGTCAAGCACATGGCGATCGATTTTGTGGAGGATGTCTCCTGTGCAGAAAGCTAAGTCTGGAGTAGAAGTGGTAAACCATCTTCTGGAGTAGAAGCTCGGTGTGTCATCCGCTTTATTGAGTAGGTGGAGATTTGAGTCTATTTCTCAGTCCTCCACTTCATCTCCTCTTTTGTCAGTATCTGGGTATCCCCATCTTTCTGAACGGCTATTAAAGTCTCCGACAATAATGCAGTTTGTGTCACTTATTTTCATGTTTGAGAGTGTAAGGTCCTTATCTGCTGGGCTATACAGATTGTAAATTCTTACTTTCACGTCCTTTATCATTATATCAACACCTATAATTTCCGTTTGGTTGTCAGAGATCACAGATACTTCGCTGCAAGGTATTGTATTTCGTGTAAGTATTAGAACTCCTCCTTTGTGTACCTTCGCGGTCGAAACGTGTAGCCTGATATCCTCGTGATTAGTTTCCATATCTTTGATTATATTGCTCATATATTCTCGCTTCTGCTGTCTGACTATTTTTGTAGCCTCTTTACATTCAGTTCTATAATGATCTTCATTGTGGATGTTGTTGACGTCATTTAACCATAACTGTCTGGCATTCTTTTTCCTAATGACTGCTTCTTCACATTTTTGATTGAACCATCTGTTCTTTCTATGCGTTGGTTAACACACCGAGACATTCTTCTGCGGTAGATTGAATTGTATTCTTGATGTTCAACCAAGTTTGGTCGACGCTTTCTTCCAACGGGTTTTGTAGAATTTCAAGTTTACATTTTATTTCATCTGCAAATTTCTTGTAATTTTTCTCTGTTATATGTTGAGTGTAACCTTTGTAGTTTAGCATAGGAAGCTCTCTTAATCTCTCTAAGATGTCTTATGACTGTTCCGAGATAATTGTACCGATTCATTTGTTTAAGAATATGCCCGTTTACTTGTATATTACATCGTAGTATTTCCTTCTTCCCTTAATCTGTGTCTTCTTTCAATTTAATTCTAATTCTAGTTGTTTACTGTGGGTAATAACCACATCTACTAAATGTTACAGATCCTGCTCATTGTCTGCAATCAATATTGTATCATCCGCATATCTAATTTATCGAAGTTACGTTCTCCAGTGGTGATTCTTCTCACGTCTTCTAAATTTCTGAAAATGGTTCCACTGTCTAGGGAAAGAGATCTGAAAGCATATTACACATCCTATCGCACACTTCTCTTAATAGGCTGATATTGATATTGACCTACTTCATTATCAATCTTTATTGCAGCTTGTTGTTTCCAATATATGTTCCGAATAAGTCCAAGGTCTTTCCCATCAATTTGTAGATCTACAAGCATCTTTATCGTGTTGGCATGTCTTACTTTATAAGCCTTTGTGTAGTCAATAAAGCAAACGTGATGATGAAAAACGCCAAACAACAAACGTAAAGGAGTTCGGGCTGCTGACCGGGGGGGCGGCTTGAGACTTGCACTTGAATTCCCTGCCTTTGCCTACAACGAGTCTTTATGAAGACTAGACATGACCGGGACTAGCCCCGATGAGAATAACACAAGAAGCGACAAGCACGTAACAGTGCTAAAAGAGAAAAGAAGCCAACAAACGAAAGAAGGCGGGCCCCAGTAGGCCCGACCAAGGACCGGTCTTTATTAGGACCAACACAAAACAAAGAAAACAAACAGATAGCACAAAACAAATCTACCCGAGGAACAGAGCGGAACCAATAAAACCAGTAGGAATTAGGACTAACAATCCACACAACCACGGCTCTCAACAATAACCACCGCTGAGGAAGCAGGTTAGACGAGACCGAATTTGGAATTTTTTTTTTGGTTGGAAAATCGGAATCGGAATAAAGCAAATATGTTGGTCTCTGTTTACTTCTATAGAACGTTCAATTAATGTTCTCAGCATATACACATAATTTATAAATAATCACAATAATAACCACAATAATAATAACCACAATAATAATAATAATAATAATAATAATAATAATAATAATAATAATAATAATAATAATAATAATAATAATAATAATAATAAATAATAATTCATTCGTTCACTTGAAATTTGTCTATAACTGCAATGTTGTCTCTTATATTAATTTAACTGGCTTTTTCAGCTTTGTTTTGGCCATTGTTCCTAGGACCTATGTTTCATGATAATTCCATTGGAGATACCGTCGACTGATGGTAACTTCCTTATTTTCAATTTTGATATTGCTAGCTCCAGTTGGCTGATTGTGATAGGTACCTCCAGCGCCTCGTGTACTATTTCTTTCTGTACTTATGTTGCCATTTCTCACGCGTGTCCTTTTCTCTGGACTAATTTCGATGTTGTTATATTGTGCAAATAAGCCTGCAAAACGGCCAGCTGCTTGCTGTACTGTTACGATATTTCCGTCTTTATGTAGTGCAATCTTTGAGTTTTTCCCTGTGCCCTCATCATTAAGTTGTTTTATTAGCTTCCACAACTTCCTTGTGTCTCTTTCAAAGTTCAGTGATTCTGATTTCTCCTGTCTGCTTTTCCGTCTAGCCTGCAGCTTGGCCTTTTGAAATTTGGCTTTTGCGTGCTGATATTTATTGTGGTGCAATTAGCTGGGTATGGCAGCTGCTTGCTTTCTACACACTTTCACATCATTATGTAACTGTTCTAGTTCACTACCCCAGTAAAGTTTATGTTATATTGTTTAAGAACTCATAATGGTACTGTTTCTCGTGCTGCCTGTTGTATGCACATCCCGAACTCAACTACATTATGTATGTCTTCTCAGTGTTCAGATTTCTAACTAGTATGCTGGTGCAATGCTTATATGCTGTCCAATCTGCTTTCTTGTAGTTCCACATCGAGATAGAGCTGCTTTCACTTACAAGCTCATTTTCTACAGTTAGAAAGACTGGCCGTTGGTCCCTGCCACCAAATTGTTTCTTAACAATTCGTGTGTGGTTCCACTGCAGGTCTGTTGAATGAACAGCCAGGTCAGGTGTAGTTGTAGTGTGCCATGATCTCGAGTAGAAGGTATGTGGGTTAGACGACTTGTTAATCAAGATGAATCTATTCTCGTCCTGCCAGTCTTCCAGTCTCTCTCCTCTCTGGTCCACATGATCATAACCCCAGCTCTGCGCATAGCTGTTGAAATCGCCACACACAATAATTTTTTTTCTTTTAATGGTAATTGTCCAGTGCCTGTGGGTGGTCACATGAACGGTAGTAATTTATCAGATGCAGATCTGTATTGTTTGTTTTAAGTTTAAGTGTCTGATACTCTGCCCCTTCCATGAAACTTCAATTTGGGAAGAAGTGATGCTATTTTTTTTCCCCTAGGGTCAGTACCCTGAATGGCTCGGAACGCTGAAGAAGAAGAAGAAGAAGAAGGGTCAGTATACCACCTTTTCGCATGTTTTTAAGGAAGCGAGTTTCTTGCAAGCAATATATACTTGTTCTTGATTCAAGATGCTTTCTAGCTCAGTTTTGTTGTTCTTGCCGACTCCCTGCGCATTATTTTCAGTCTTTGTTTGGCATGACCAGAGGCTCTATTCTCAGATTCCCTGGCTCTTAGGACATCTGAGAAGGACCTCTAGTCATTTTGGTTGAATCATTTCGAGGCATAGGGCCCAGTACCGCACCTGCCTGGGGCTCCAAAGCAGGGCGAGCACCATAAAGTTTTGCCGTAATCGACATATTTCATCACGTAAAGTGCGTGGCATCCCGATTTCTGTGGTGCACCTCATGGCTGGTTGCCTCCGTCTCCAGCAACTTTCCTTTGCTGAACTAAATTGTGGTTTTACTTGAGTTTAGATATGTATGCGCGTACACACGTCTGCGCATATATGTATGAGTATACATATCCAGAGCAATCTTCTTTTTTTTTTTTTATCGCCAGAGACTCACCGTCACCCCATCCGTTTGTTAATTAAAACAGGTTCCCCACGTGAAGGCCAGGAGTTGGACTTTTGCTGACAGAGATTATGAATGCACAAGCCATGGGGTATTTTGCAAAGTTGAGCACTCACCCCAACTCTGGGCACTCACCCCAACTCTGCGCCCCCGGCTATATAATAGCAATTTGAAACCAGCCATGACATATTTGTTTATGTCTTCACACAGTAGAATAATCATACATATAATATTTTCGCAAACATGTTCTCGTAAAAAGCACACACTCGGAGTCACAGACAAAAAGCACACACTCGGAGTCACAGACAAAAAGCACACACTCGGAGTCACAGACAAAAAGCACACACTTGGAGTCACAGACAAAAAGCACACACGTTGAGTCAGACAAAAAGAGAAAGAAACTGCTGTCAACTAACTACCGAAAACATTTCCTCACTCCTCCAAATGAGTTGTATGTTTTTTACAGGACGTCACAGTCAACCCCAGCATGTTTTTGGCTGTATTTGATTTACTAAGCAAGTCAACGTTCAGTAGTTTGATTTATTTGCTTGTTTCAGGATTAGAGGTTTCAAGGTTCTGTAGTTTGCCATTGCTGTCTGAATGACCAACGCTCATACCATTGTTACAAATCAACACCGGGTGGTCTGCTTCCATATTGCCTTCAGCTAATTTCCAACGCAGTTTGCAGGATTGTGAATTGTGTTCGCTACAACTTCGCAACAGACGCCAGCAGTTCCTCACTAATTACTCAATTGTGTCTTTGAGATAACATCATAGTTTCATTTCATCCAGTCATTAATCTTCTACCCTAGCATGATGAGCTACTAATGTTTACATACATACCTTCTTGATCAGCCACATCATTGATAAGGGGGTCACTCAACTTTATATTAGTACATTCCAATGATATATGATGTGCCGCTACAGAGAGATATTGCTTATCATACATACAGGCCAAAACTAGTCTATCTTATTGAGAGAATCCTGATGTTAGCCTGTCATGCTGAGATCACCCTGATGTTAGCCTGTCATGTTGAGATCACCCTGATGTTAGCCTGTCATGTTGAGATCACCCTGATGCAATGATGATTCACCAATTCTGTGAAATGCATGCTAGCAGGCAAACCTGAACTAATTATGTGAACTTCTAGCAGGAAATCTTGAACTAATTCTAGGAACTTCTAGCAGGCAAACATGAACTTTGTTAACTTCTAGCAGGCAAACCTGAACTATTTCTAGGAACTTCTAGCAGGAAAACCTAAACTAATTCTAGGAACTTCCAGCAGGAAAACATGAACTAATTCTAGGAACTTCTAGCATGCAAATCTGAACTAATTCTAGGAACTTCTAGTAGGAAAACGGGAACTAACTCTGTGAACTTCTAGCAGGAAAACCTGAATTATGTGAACTTCTAGCAGGCAAACCTAAACTAATTCTAGGAACTTCTAGCAGGCAAACCTGAACTAATTCTAGAAACTTCTAGCAGGAAAACCTGAACTAATTCTAGGCACTTCTAACAGGCAAACCTGAACTAATTCTAGGAACTTCAAGCATGCAAACCTGAACTAATTCTAGGTACTTCTAGCAGGCAAACCTGAACTAATTCTAAGAACTTCTAGCAGGAACACCTGAACTAACTCTGTGGACTTCAAGCAGGAAAACCTGAACTGACAGTGTGAACTTCTAGCAGACAAACCTGAACAGTGTGAATTTCTAAGAGGCAAACCTGAACAGTGTGAACTTGTAACATGCAAACCTGAACTAACAGTGTGAGCTTCTAGCAGGACAACCTGGACTAATTCTAGGAACTTCTAGCAGGCAAACATGACTTTGGTTAACTTCTAGCAGGACAACCTGGACTAATTCTAGGAACTTCTAGCAGACAAACATGACTTTGGTTAACTTCTAGCAGGACAACCTGGACTAATTCTAGGAACTTCTAGCAGGCAAACATGACTTTGGTTAACTTCTAGCAGGCAAACCTGAAATGATTCTAGGAACTTCTAGCAGGCAAATCTGAAATGATTCTAGGAACTTCTAGCAGGCAAACATGACTTTGGTTAACTTCTAGCAGGACAACCTGGACTAATTCTAGGAACTTCTAGCAGGCAAACATGACTTTGGTTAACTTCTAGCAGGCAAATCTGAAATGATTCTAGGAACTTCTAGCAGGCAAATCTGAAATGATTCTAGGAACTTCTAGCAGGGAAACCTGAACTAACTCTGTGAACTTCTAGCAGGCAAACCTGAACTATCTATGTGAACTTCTAGCAGGCAAAACTGAACTAATTCAAGGAACTTCTAGCAGGCAAAATTGAACTAATTCTAGTAACTTCCAGCAGGAAAACCTGAAATAATTCTAGGAACTTCTAGCAAGAAAACCTGAACTAATTCTAGGAACTTCTAGCAGAAAAACCTGAACTAATTCTAGGCACTTCTAGCAGGCAAACTTGAACTAATTCTAGGAACTTCTAGCAGGCAAACCTTAACTAACTGCAAACTTCTAACATGAAAACCTGAACTAATTTTAGGAACTTCTAGCAAGCAAATATGAACTAACTCTGTGAACTTCTAGCAGGACAACATGGACTAACTCTGTGAACTTCTAGCAGGCAAACCTGAACTATGTAAACTTCTATCAGGCAAACCTGAACTAATTCTAAGCACTTCTAGCAGGCAAACCTGATCTAATTCTAGGAACTTCTAGCAGGAAAACCTGAACTAATTCTAGGCACTTTTAGCAGACAAACCTGAACTAATTCTAGGAACTTCTAACAGTGGATTAAGGCCTGCGATCTGCTCAGACCTTAATCTGTGTCGGACGATTCCAGTAGGCTGATGACTGCTCTCGGTTGCATAAAATTCAATCTATCCTTTCTCCATCCATCCTTTCTCTTCCT
This sequence comes from Cepaea nemoralis, assembly GCA_014155875.1. Classification (NCBI taxonomy): domain Eukaryota; kingdom Metazoa; phylum Mollusca; class Gastropoda; order Stylommatophora; family Helicidae; genus Cepaea; species Cepaea nemoralis. Next base: position 60,720 of record JACEFZ010028104.1, read on the forward strand.
CTTTCAACACATGGTCCTCACATTTTTTCCAGTAACTTTTATCAATATTTAATAGCGCGGACTGGGTTAGTATCTTGACGTCAGACAATTTGAAATGTAGTATTGGCAGCTGCCACCTGTCCTTTAATTTTAGCCCACACAAGTTCTATAGGGTTTAAATGAGAATGATACGGCGGAAGTCTCAAACATCTATGGCCATGCTCTTCTATCAACTTGTCAATTTGATATTTCTTGCTTTTTTGCGCCTGTTTTACAAGGGACAACAACTGTAGCTTGAAATATGTTTCTGGAAATGGTATATTTTCCCTTCGAAGCCATATCTTTAGTGCTTCCTTTGTGCTCGATGCCACAGGTATTTTGTCTTCTTGGGCAATAACATTGTGATATGATGCATTGTCCATGATTAGACAAGACGGCCTATCAAGGGATGGAAGTACTGTATTCTTGAGCCAATCTCTAAATACATTACTATTCATCTCATTATGGTAATCCCTATTGTCTGTATGCTTTGATACGAACACGAGCCCAGCATTCTGTTGTAAGCCATTATGCGTATTACCAGCATGGGCCATGACCAAAAGCTGTCCTATTCTACTGGGCACATATCGCTTTATCTTTCCATCCACTGATTGCCATTCCTTTTCACTTGTATGGTGCGCATTGATCCACGTTTCATCCAAATACACTATGTCATAATTTTCTTTGCGCATTTCCCTTATTTCACGTAGGTGATTGCTTCTCATGGCTCCTAAATGCGGTTGCTCGCAAAGGATATTTCTACCTCCCTTGTACTCTCTAAAAGTGAAGCCTAATGTGCTTATAATTTTCCACAAAGTTGTTTTGGATAGCTCTATGTTATTGTTCTTTCTCAACCAAACCCTAAGTTTTCTTACAGTCACTGTTTCTTTGGCATCCAGCATTTTTATAATGCTGGATAATCCTGGATATAAAATACAAAATTTGTATAATTTTAGGAGTCTCCCCGGCGAAGTAGGTCAAACCTTTTGACTCGGGCTCCAAAGGTTGTGGGTTCGATTCCGGGCTGCGTCCTTCGGCCCACGAGTTAAATTTTTCTGAGACTCCTGTGGGTCGTCGCTAGAGCTGCAGAGTTCGTGCTTTGTGTGGCGCTTTCCGCGCTGCAGAAAGAGACCGAGCCATATGGGATAGAACCCGGTGCAATGAAGTCGACCTTGTCGACTTTTTAAAAGCATTTTTATAATAGCTCGCCTTATGACATCCTTGTCAAAGCTGTCTACAATAACCTTTCTACCTACCGTTTGGTTATTGCGTGGTGGTTAATGCCAGATTCTTGCACCCATCGATGAAATGACCGTTTACTCAAACCCAATGCATGCACTGTTCTTTTTTTGGAATTTGTAATAGTATAAAAGTTTCCTGCGATCAGCTTCTTGACAAAAATGCGTGTACAACTTCATAGCGATGCTTTGAAGTGTACACAATTTCACATTCAATCCCATTGAACAATATTCACACATTTCAATGTTAGCGATAAGTGGTAAGATTTAAAAAAAAATAATCAGGTTTCATGAAAGAACTCACATATTGACGAAACCTCTGAACACTCCCAGTTTAAACAGTGCGGGGTTCTTGGCATAAGGCCAATCCAGTGAACCACGGAGAATATTCAACATTGAACGCTGATTTTCTGGCTGATGGTGTAATACATTTAAAATTATGGACTTAATCTCTGACCCGTAAATTATATACTGCATATAAACAAACTTTGAAATCTGCTGTACAATCTCCAGAACAAAACTTTTTTTGTTGGGTGGACACGATGATAAGGTTATATGCTAAATCTCATAATTTTCCCTCAGTTGGTTACTGAGATACAGATTTTTATATGGAGGCAAACAAATGTGAATCCACTATAACTCTGTGAACTTCTAGCAGAAAAACCTGAATTAACTCTGTGAACTTCTAGCTGGCAAACCTGGACAATGTGAACTTCTAGCAGGCAAACCTGAACTACCAGAGTGAATTTCTAGCAGAAAAATTTTCATCGAATTTTTGAATAATGTGGTCTAACTTCAAGCATCCTACAACAGCAAGCGTCTTAATCACTTTACTTTGGAGACCCCTCACAACATGGTTAAAGTCAGTTGCATGTCCTTTACGGGATGTCGCAGACAACCCCAGCATGTCTAAGCTGTTTGTGATGTCTTGGCAAGTTTATGTTCAGTAGTTTGCCATTGCTTTCTGAACAAAATGGTTAAATCCTAATTTACCTCTCTACAAACCTGAAGTTCTAGAACAATCTTGCACAATCTCCAGGTTTCCTAACTTGAAGAGGGGAAAAGCAGTCAGCATCAGCCCCAGTGGATATGATAATCTGGCAGCGGGACAGGAGGCAAGTCTCTATACTCACCTCACTGCAAGAGAAGCTAACCCATCTCACGGCTTAAATCTCTTGTCTTCCAGAAGATTCTTCTTCTTCTTCATCCCTTCTTCTGTAGGCAATGCATCACACCTAGTTGTGCACTTCAGAGTTATGTTATGCCTAATGACGTCACTGCACATTGGGCATTCCTATGCATGCTCAATCCTCCGATACAGCAGTCATCCCCCAGCATTTCTACTGTTCCCATGAGGAGTTGGTTATTGTATCTCCTCTTTCTCAAAGAAGGTAGCATTGGCGTGCTTGACCAGGCTTTACTCCCAGTTTGTTCAGTCAGGCTAGAGTCGGTGACTCGTCAGTATCCGCCAAATGAGTCCCTACTGCACTGATTATACCAGCCCTGCCCATGCTTCTTCCTGTTTGCGGTGGTGCATTATTTGCCAGGTGGTCTGCGCATTCGTGACCCCTTACTCTGGCATGCCCGGGTATGTACATCGAGGTGAGTTATGAGAGGTACAACTTCCGAATGCTGTCTGTCCATTCAGAACTTTTGCATTTACGTATCTCAAATTTAAGCGTGTCCAAGTTCACTATGTATTTTGTGTAAGTTTTGCTTCCTCTACAAAGATTCCCTCCAATATAACAAGCTTTATCTACCTGTGGATGGAGTTCTCCTAAATACTGAGGCCTACTCTTTGCTATTTCTAACTTCCATGAGATGTTAACATGTACATCTTGGAAAGTTTCTCTGGTTTTTCACCCTTATCTGAGAAGGCTTGGTGTCCATCTCACTAACCAAGAGGTCAAGAAGATGTGTTACATCAAAAGCACCATGCTGGAATGTGAAACTAGTACCCCAAGAGATTGAGATGAACACTGTAGCCTCTCGACCAGGTTGTTCCTCCTAGAGAATTCACGTCCACCATTCATCAACCCGTCACGATAATACACATGTACTTTTTGTGAATTCATACTGTCTGACTTTTCTGTAGTGTGAATTCATACTTTCTAACTTCTTTGTAGTGTCAATTCATACTTTCTGATTTGTCTATGTCTATAACTTTCATACCTGTGGAAACGAAAGTCATACAAATGTATGAAAGTAACACTTTCTATCTTGTCTGTAGTATGAATTCTCCACAATTAGTAAAGCAAGCAACAAAATCCCTTGATGATACAGAAATGTGGTTTTATGAACGAATGCTAAAAATACCTGGTACAGCCTCAATAAGTAAATCAGCATGTTCTGAGACAGGCTAAGACACAAACCAAGCCTCAGTGACTTAGTGGCTAAATGCTAGCCCGCCAGACCGGTGATCTAGGGTTCGACCCACAGCGAGATGATTTCAAAGTTTTCAAAACTCACCCGGGCTCCCTGGTTGACCTACCCTAAAATGGGTACCAGAAAATGTCTTGGGGAAATAAAGGCGGTCGGCATAATACCTGCAACATCAGCCACTTAGTGCTGTTTGGTCTATACAAAAATGGGTCTATCTCCATATGCCCTTAGAGGTGTAACAGGGACACTTTTAAGACACACAGCCAGCTTATAAAGAACATCAGGAAGAGGCAGTCAAAATGTTTGGCCATATGAGAAGAGAAAAACTGTAATATATTGTTACAACTGGTAAGATTTAGGGGGAAAAGAGATAGAGGAAGACAGTGAAAGAATATTCTTGACCAGCCTTGCTTCACGGAAGCTGTCAGCACATGGATTGATACACTGCGCTGGAAAATCAAGAGCTGTGGAGAGACATGATCACCCACACCAGATGGCAAGGAACTTAATGAAGATGTAGTGTTAAACTGGAATACAGGTTTTCATTTCCACAGGTGTGAAAATTACATCTGTGGGGTTGAAGTCTCGTCCTGTATATTACTGATGGACTGAGGGAAACTGTTATCTTCTTGTCCTTAACTGATGTTGAAAGTTGGGAGTTTGAATTAACTCTCCTGAACCAGGTGTTTAAAGGTGAACATTTTAGTCTAAATACACTGCTATTGTTTAAAGAAATGATGTGAGACTTCTAAACATGCCTGCCTGTCTGAAAAATATCTGGCATTCTTGAGTCTCATGCCTGCCAAGACTGGAGATAAATTTTCATTAACTCTGACGTTTATGAAGTTGTCTCACTCTGAAAATATTTTGTTGTGTCATAAGTGTGGTTGGATGAAGGTTCGCTGGCTGTGTTCGTTATCTCGCTAAGTGAGGGAAAGACCAGTTTCTATTCCTTCGTACATTCATGCCTACCAAATGCGATTGCCCAACCACAGACACAAAGCAAGTTCCTGCCTTAGGGACCTTTTTTTTTAGGTTAACTCAGAAATCCGGAGTAAAAAGTTCAATAAATCTAAAACCGTTTATAAACAATTGGTAACTGACATTTTTTTTTGGATAAAAGGTTCACTAACTCCAAGCCACTTTGTAATAAGTTAGGTAACTCTGATGTCCTTTGTTAAAAATAAACAATTACTGAAAACTGAAAATGACTGCAGCACAAGGCACCCAACACAATACAAGGTACTACACATACACATTCATCATATGAAAGTCATGAGAACTACCCTTAAATGACTACACAAACTAATATAGAAACGCACGTCTGAAATTTATTACAATTTGATTGCAAATTTGTTATCTGTAAATCTGTAACATACTACTTGTACTCAGTGATTAAACTAAATAATCCTGGAGTTTTTCCTTGAATGATAAAGCAAACTGCTTTAAGAGATGTGCTTCTGCTGTTATGTTAAAAGCCAACAACACGGTCTGACAACATTTAATCTGCAAGATAATAAAAGTCCAAAACAATGTTTTCCCTTAGTAAATTTGAACAACGAAGACACAAACAATAGATTGCCCTATTTATTGCCTGGCATATTGTGCTCTTTATGTAAACAGAAAAACATAATGGTCAATTTAAATTTACCATGTGTTGTATAATTCAGCTTGAAGGATTTATCTAATTACTTTATATTGTGTGATTTCTGCAGTATGTACTTGACAAGATGCAGCGAAATATGGCAGGCAATAAATCGTGCAAGCAGGCAATAAATCGTGCAATCTATTGTTTATGTCTTTGGTATTAAAATATTACTAGTTATCAACAATCTATCTTAACGATCCAATAAAACCCTAAATGAACTGACCAAGACAAATGCAGTAAAAATGATGTTTCTGTAATATGTAACAGGATATAAGACAACTAGTAGCAAATTCTAATGAAGTAAACTGTTCTCTCCAGGCAGAACACACTCTTTTCTACCACGACTTGTTATTCAATACTAAACTGTTAAGATCCTCACCGAGTCGACCAAACAAAATATAACATGATGTTTTATTAATTTATTATAAAAGGATATAAGACACCTCACAGCAAGATGAACTACTCATTCCAGGCAGAACACACTCTTTTTTTACCACTATTTGTTATTCAATATTTCAGTTACTTTGCTTTCAGAATAACGACTACACATATTCCAAATCTGTTACTTACAAATATAAAATATTTAGGAAACAAATGCAAAATTAGCTTTGATTATTTTCATAAAGTCTTGATAAGAGAGCCAAAACCGTCTCAGCGCTCTTCACAACCTTGTCATAAATATCAGCCCCTTGTGACCTTATACTCGGTCCCGCACCGTCTCCTGCTCTCTGTACGGTTGCGGACGCACCAGCAGCATGAGAAGTGGATGGTTGAGCAAGGGAAGAACTTGAAACTGCAGCCTGTTCACCAGGCTTCTGAGAACTGGTGGAGGGTTTAGAAATATCTTCAGATTGTTCTTCCGTGCTGGAGGAGACTTCAGCGTTGCTGAAATGTAATGAAGAAGGGTCTAAGGATGGGCTACTGTCTTTGGTCCCAGCTTGGATGCTGAAGTCTTCAGGCTCTACTGATGATGATGAGCAGGGCTGAGGAGAGACAGGCTGTCCAACGGAAATGATGCTCTTGGCTGCGGTGACTAGATGTTTTGATGTCGACGGCCGAGGTGGTGGTGATGACGATGATGATGAGGGTAAAGCGGTATTGTCTAAAGATGACTGAATCCAAGACTCCTGTACACCATCAGGGCTGCTGCCTTTTTCTTTAGGTTCTGCTTCTGAAGTTCTGTCATCAGGAGATATATCGTCTGCAGTTCGATCCGACTTGGGTGAGTTGGTGAGTTCCTTACTGGTTAGTGACGATGAGTCAACTACACTCTCCTCTGTGTCTTCACATCTACGGGGTTTCTTCGCTGGTATATCTGGGGATTATAATTTGCAAAAGTGAAGATCACAGCAAAGACAAATATTACATGGTTAACTTAAGATCACAGCAAAGACATACATCACATGATTAACTAAGATCATATGTAAAGACACACATCAAACAGTTAACAAAGATAATATGTAAAGACACACATCAAACAGTTAACAAAGATAATATGTAAAGACACACATCAAATGGTTAACGAAGATCATATATAAAGACACACGTCCTAGCCCCCCATATCTCTTGTAAATTACTTCAAAATTCCTAAATTTCAAGTTCTTCTGATGCAGTTATTATAGATTAGCCACCCATTCCTCATGCATTGAGCCCTACAAAATGTGACGGGCTTACCACAATACAGACCCAAACAGGAAGCAATTTGTCCTAGATACCTTAAGATGCGTAAAAGATCTTTTACTAATCGACTGTACTGTCCTGGCACATTACCATCTTGACAGACGATTGTTATTGTGCTTAAAAAAACAAACAAAAGTCATAACCTCTCCATGGCACAAATTCTGGGCTGAATTTAGAGACCATGTGTTGCCCATGTAGCATGATCTCTCTCGGCCTGCCTAGTTTACTCCAGAGGAAAGGTAACACCAATACATCTGGAACAAGACAAGCTGCAGAAGCTGCCGGATCAGCAAAATAACGCTCTAACTGTCTGCCTGTTAGAGCTTCCATCCTAGACCAGTTGCTGACCAAGGCTTGAGGCCTGGTCTGTCTGGCCATGACATTTAGTCTTTAGGTTGCATTTCCTTGCACCAAGATAAGGTGTGTACCCTCCCAATTGTGCTCCTCCGCCCAGAGCCGTTGGCACAATGTGGGGGTGTCGGGTTTGGTGAGCTCCGCCCAACATTCGACACCACCAGAAAGCAAGTTGTACCGTCTACTATCATACGACAGCTCAGCCATAGATGACTAAGAACTGACTAACATTGATTAACTGTCATCTACTGCATATAGTACGAGGGCTATTCTAAAATCAACCACCGATTGGCTGGTAAAAATAAACCAGTTGCCATAGCGACACCTTTCATTGCTTGCATTATTCAGTAGTCTCTTAGCTCAGTACATATCAACCTAGTCGCATTTGTTCAGTGGTCCACGAATCATGAATGAATAAACATAGACACTGGATTCATTTTCTTCAAGCAGAAGGTCAAAATATGGCTGAGATTCATCGTCGATTGTGTTGTGTGTATGATGATAACGCTAGTGACAGTTCTGTGATTGGTGCAGGAAATTCAGAGATGGGCATAAAGATGTGCATGATAAGGGTGGACAAGGACAACATTCATGTGTGACAGATGAACACATTCACAGAGTTGACCAAGTTGTGTTGAAAAAGTGCCATTTCACATTTAAGATCTTTCCACAGAATTTCCACACATTTCTAGAAATTGTTTCGAATTGTCACAGAGAGGTTAGGTTAACACAGATTCTGTTCACTGTGTGTACCAAAGCAACTGATTGACATTCACAAAGCTCAAAGAATGGGCACAGCTTTGACGTTCTTTCTGCGCTACTGGGAAGAGGGGGAGTGCATTTCTGGACAGAATAGTGACTGGGAATGAGACATGGGTTCTCTTTGTGAATGCAGAGACGAAGGAAAAGTCAAAACAGTGGATGCATACTCATTCTACAAACAAGTCCACAAAATTCAAGCAAACATTTTCGAAATGTAAAATTATGGTTGCAGTGTTCTGGGACTGCAAGAGCATTTTGTTGATGGAATTCATGATACTAGGGACCACAATAACGTCAGAAGTTTATTGTGAAAAACTGAAGAAGCTTTGTTGGTCAATCCAAAAGCATGGAATGCTCATCAGTGTCGTTATTATCCTGCACTGACAACACGTGGCCCCACACTGTGACTCACACAAAGGCTTTACTTGAGCAGTTTAAGTGGATAATTTTCATACCCCACACACACACACACTTGGCACCAAGCGATTATCATCTCTTCGGCAAAATGAAGGTCTGGCTGACTACCCAGTGCTTCGACAGTGCCGAGGAGCTCATGGATGGAGTCAACAACTAGCTAAGTACCCTGGCAGCACCGTTCCTGATGGGGGAGGTTACAAAAATTCGTGCCATGGTACGACAAGTGCCTGAATTTGGGTGGTGGCTATGTGGAAAAGTCATGCAGTGGTGTATGTAACTTTTGTATGTATTTAGGAGTTATTTGTCAATTTGTTTAAACTGTTACCAGCCAATTGGCGGTTGATTTTGGAATAGCCCTCATACCTTGCAGTATAGGACAGTGGGGTCTTGAGCTTGAGGAATTACGGTCACCTGGCTAGTGCAGTCGCCGCAAATTGTGCAGGTTATGGTTTTCTATTTTCCACTGACAGAAAACAATCCACACCTTATTTAGGACCCGAACCTGGGTCTACTGAAGGAGAACCCGACATTCCAAATATTTAACAATAATTTGAATAACGAAGACACAAACAATAGATTGCACGATTTATTGCCTGGCATATTTCGCCGCATCTCGTCAGGTACATACTGCAGAAATCACACAAAGTAAAGTGAATTAACTAGTTAAATCCTTCAAACTGAAATATACACATGTTCGCACAGTAATGTCGATTGTCTACCACGGTAATTTTAAACTGACTAACATGTCTTTCTGCTTGCACAAGGACGGCTTACGAAGGTTGATTATTATAGCTTCAACAAACTTTAACAATCGACTACTTTGTGTGTTGAACACACGGAAGGCACTGTCTCTTTCAACCACGTGACCGCTCTCGAGCACATGTCTTGTGACCGATGAAGCAGGACTGTTCCGGTGTGTCGGCCTGCCTAGGCTACCATCTTCTGTGTGTAGTATCTTGTCCACCCAGTTCGGAATGTGTTCTGTCGCTCAGTTCTACCTATGTAGATGGCATGTAAATTGGTAAATACAATTTGATTTGGCGTACAAAGCTACAGGTTCTTTTACTGCTGGGATGTGGATTGGTCTGGTTCTGTACCTGATAACTGAAGCTAACAAAACCCTCGTAATATTGAAACCTGACAAAGGGAGTGGTGTTGTACTTATGGACATGTCAGACTACCAGAGAAAAATGGATGAAATATTATCAGATGCATCTAAATTCAGAGTAGAACAAACAGTCAACAAGTTGGAGGACCTGGATGCAAAAATGAGGAAAGAAATCCAGTCCCTTGTGAATGCGGGACTCATCAGTGAGGCCACTGCAAAAACGCTCACACTGCGTGGCTCCCAAACTCCTCAGATGTACGGTCTACCCAAGCTTCACACGCCCGGCATCCCACTAAGACCGATCCTTTCCATGGTTAAGTTAACTTTGCACAACACCGAATGGCGAGATGGCTAGCTGAAATTTTAAAGCCAGTACGACAGTCCTTCGATCCAAGAACACTCAGAGATACATTCGAACTGGTGGAATTATTGGATACTATGGACATAAACAACAAACACATGGCATCCATGGATATTGTCTCTTTATTCACCAACGTTCCATTAGATGAGACCGTGAATATAATAAGTGAACGCATTAGAGAGAAACAACTAAAACTAAGCATACCATCAGCTATTCTAGAGAGGCTATTAAAATTATGTACCGCCAACATACAATTCAACTTTCTAAACAAGTCATACCGCCAAATTGACGGAGTGGCCATGGGGAGCCCGCATGGACCTATTCTAGCGGACATCTTCATGGCACACTTAGAAGAAAAGAGATCCTCAGACATCAATAACTTGGCCTTCTACCGTCGTTACGTGGACGATATACTAATTATCACCACAGACGAGCTACAAGCAACGTCGTTCCAGGCCACAACACATAAAAACATCTCTCTATCTATGGAACACGAACACAACGAAGCGTTGCCGTTTCTAGATATCCTAATGAGACGTAGAGCAGACGGCACAATTCAAAGATCGGTGTACCGTAAAGAAACATGGACTGGCCAATACTTAAATTTTCAGAGCTTCGCACCTGTCCAGTACAAACGGGGCTTAGTACGGACTCTTGTTTGACCGTGCTAGGAACATATGCACCCAGGACACCACTGACAGAGGAATTTGAAACTCTTAAGAATGCCTTAAACCTGAATGGGTACTCCACAGGATTTATAAAGCGCCACTGCCAACAGCCCAAACCGAAACCAGAAGTAACTAGTCCCTAAACTCAAGGTATTCATCCAGCTAACCTTCCGAGGAGATGACGTAATGCAACGTCTGCGGGACCGGCTCATCACAGCAGTCGAGCGAACATTCTGTGCTGCAACTCCAGTCATCAGGTACAGAACCAGACCGATCCCCATCCCAGCAGTAAAAGAACCTGTAGCTTTGTACGCCAAATCAAATTGTATTTACCAATTTACATGCAGATGCGAGGCCATCTACATAGGTAGAACTGAGCGACAGTTACATTGCAGGGTTTCGGAACACATTCCGAACTGGGTGGACAAGATACTACACACAGAAGATGGTAGCCTAGGCAGGCCGACACACCGGAACAGTCCTGCTTCATCGGTCGCGAGACATGTGCTCGAGAGCGGTCACGTGGTTGAAAGAGACAGTGCCTTCCGTGTGTTGTTCAACACACAAAGTAGTCGATTGTTAAAGTTTGCTGAAGCTATAATAATCAACCTTCGTAAGCCGTCCTTGTGCAAGCAGAAAGACATGTTAGTCAGTTTAAAATTACCGTGGTGGACAATCGACATTACTGTGCGAACATGTGTATATTTCAGTTTGAAGGATTTATCTAGTTAATTCACTTTACGTTGTGTGATTTCTGCAGTATGTACCTGACGAGATGCAGCGAAATATACCAGGCAATTCAAATTCATCACGGGAAAACATTGTTTTGAATTTAACAATAATCCCAAAGCAGAACGTCTTAAATCTAACCTGATGTTTCTGGACTCATGGACTTCCTCCTCCTGGACACCAAAACCACCCCATCCTCTTCACTGTCAGGCTGCTTCACCTGCTCGCTTGTATCTATTGCTTCCTCCACCCTCTCCAGCTTTTGCCTTTTCTTCTCAGCTTCGTCATTCTTCTTCCTTTCCTCCCTCTCTCTGCGGGCGGCCTCGGCGTCCGACCTGGCCTGGGTGGCTGCCTGTATCTCTGCCCGCTGTTGCTGGTGTAGGCGGTAGGTCCTCACAATGGACTTGAGAGCCCGATGAAGCAGCTGGCTAGGATGCTGCTCTGGGTGGACAGTCAGGATCAGCTGGATGGCCCGTAGTTCCTGGAACAAATCAGCACACAAACAATCATCTGTCTGCTGTTATATAACAAGTAACTAACAAATCATCAAACAATCATCTGTCTGCTGTTATATAACAAGTAACTAACAAATCATCAAACAATCATCTGATTGCTGTCATAAAACAAATTAACAAATCAGCAAACAATCATCTGATTGCTGTCATAAAACAAATTAACAAATCAGCAAACAATCATCTGTCTGCTGTCATAAAACAAATTAACAAATCAGCAAACAATCATCTGTCTGCTGTCATAAAACAAATAACTAACAAATCATTAAACAATCATCTGTCTGCTGTTATAAAACAAATAACTAACAAATCATCAAACAATCATCTGTCTGCTGTTATAAAACAAATAACTAACAAATCATTAAACAATCATCTGATTGCTGTCATAAAACAAATTAACAAATCAGCAAACAATCATCTGTCTGCTGTCATAAAACAAATAACTAACAAATCATTAAACAATCATCTGATTGCTGTCATAAAACAAATTAACAAATCAGCAAACAATCATCTGATTGCTGTCATAAAACAAATTAACAAATCAGCAAACAATCATCTGTCTGCTGTCATAAAATAAATTAACAAATCAGCAAACAATCATCTGTCTGCTGTCATAAAACAAATAACTAACAAATCAGCAAACAATCATCTGTCTGCTGTTATAAAACAAATAACTAACAAATCATCAAACAATCATCTGTCTGCTGTTATAAAACAAATAACTAACAAATCATCAAACAATCATCTGTCTGCTGTTATAAAATAAACTGTATGATGCAGCATAACCGAATGGAGTGCTCGTTCTTAAAATTTAGTGTTCTGATGCCGAGGTTGCAGGTTCAACCCTAACACTAGCCAGTTGGATAAAATGTACAGACTTCGCGTCCTTGACTTGGGTGCGTAAATTACAAGTACCCCAGAGGTTGGAGTGGGTTTGCCTGATAGCGAGGGACATTGGTAATAGGGAAAGCTGATCCACATTAACAATCAGTCCAGTGCACTATAGGTAGTGTCACATGAATGGACTACATTTGAGATCAAATCGAGCAAATGCAAAAACAAAACAACAAAAAATGTTTGCAATCATGAAGAAAACAAAAGGATAAAATAATCCTCAGGTAAGGGAATGAAATGAAAGGGGGGAAAAAAAATCTGGTAATGAAATAAAACAGATAAACTAAATGTCTGGGAGCCACGACACAACACATATAACATATGTAACCATTTGGAGGCCGGTCTCTTTGGCCGAGGGGTTACAACACTTTCTCCGTAATCCCGTTTATCACGCAGTCTCGTAGCGGGCGAGAGCTGGAAGCGGTTCGACCCCCGCTGGTGACTTGCGGGATAACTGAGCTGGCTGCTCAGAAAGCAATGGCAAACTACTGAGTGTAATCTTGCCAAGAAATCAACAGACAGCTGAAAGATGCTGCTGTTGACAGCGATGTCCTGTAAAAGGATATGCAAATTTAAAAAAAAAAAAAAAATTTTGGAGATCATGAAAGAAATAAAAGTGAACTGCATTTAACGCAGTTTCGTAATCCTGCATACCAAGATTGAATTCAGGCATAGACAATTTGGCAGCAGACCGCTTGCGTTGATTTTCACAATGGTATGAGTGTCTGGTGTTTACAAAGTGATGGCAAACTACTGAACTTACAATTGCTAAGAAAATCATAAACTGCCAATAAATTCCGTGTTTGACTGTGATGCCCTGTAAAGGACATGCAATTAACTTTCATAAAATGACATTAGTTAAGAACTTGTGACTGAAGGGTTAAAATATCATCATCATCATTTTCCACTGTTGCCGTCAAGGATCGTGAGGCCCAAATATCTCCTGTCTGTTTCATACTGTAGATGTTCGCTTGTTCGATGTGTTTCTGATGTCAGCACCGATAGTCACGCTTCTCTTTCAATTTTCTCCATAATTCTTGAGTGATATTACATGTACAAATAAATTCCCTACTGGTTTGCTGGACCTGTCATAGGTTCATCCGTATGTGAACACTTTGATGTTAGTAAAGAAACACGAAACACTTATTTACTCCTCAAGACCACAGCCAACACAGTTTACTCGGTCACGTTGACCTACCATGAATAAAATATCAGTCTCAGGAAGTGATATGAGTGAAAATCCCCAGTAAGGACAAAAATTTTATCTATTAGAAATGAGGTTTTATCTCTCTTGCTCTTTCTCTCTTTTAATTGATTTCTCTCTAAGCCTCTTTGACTTGGTGCATGAAATAATTCCTATTGGACTTCCAGTTTCAGCTTGGTTGTAAAGGAATTTTATGTCATCATCATCAAGTGCCATTTTGGATAAGCCTTGGCTATCATGGTTCACCATTACACATGATCACCAGTCTCATATCAGGCCTGTGCTCTTGTGATTACAACAAGTGGCCAAGCCATCCAGCTATTTATCCTTTGCTCTTTCCCCACCAAGTCTGCCAGCTTTCACAAATTTTCTAGTGGATTTCTCCTCATAACTTGCCCACAACATCTTGCCTGTCGACATCTAATTTCTCGAATCAATTGATGACTTTAATTTGTTTCTTGAAAGACCGCCTCATTTGTTTTTTCAGTCCACCTATAGCTTTCTTTCTATTCTTAACTGAAGACAACATTTCCACTGCATTAGATGTTTCTCAGCTTGTCTGCTTATTGTCCATGTTTCACATCCATACAAAAGTGCAGGTTCCATTTGGCACTTCAATACTTTTTCACGTTGCATACCACAGTTTAAGTTCTATGTAGAACTATAACACACATTTTCCCATGGCATACAACAGTATACATTATATGTAGAACTATAACACACTTTTTCTCACTGCATACAACAGTATAAGTTCTATGTAGAACTATAACACACTTTTTCTCGTTGCATACAGCAGAATATGTTATATATAGAACTATAACACTTTTTCTCGTTGCATACAAATGTATATGTTATATGTAGAACTATAACACTTTTTCTTACTGCATACAACAGTATACGTTATATGTAGAACTATAACACTTTTTCTCACTGCATACAACAGTATTCGCTACATGTAGAACTATAACCCTATTTTCCTCACCATATTTGGACAGATAATATCTATGTAGCATTATAGAATTGCTTACCCCAAGAAGCCGATTAAGTACAGGCACAGCATCTTTCTCGGCTTCATTTCTTCTAAATGAGTCTGTCTCTGCGAGGATTGATGCCACAAGGTTCATGATGATGTTCTGTCCACCATCTGTGATCACATGTTCATGGACCTAATTGTGTGGAAATTAATCAGATAAATCACTTCACTATACTCACTATAAGAACTTTGAATGTTAGTATGAGTGTCAAATATGAGTATGAGTATAAAATATGAGTATAAGCGGTTATCTCTGCACTGAATTGGTCAACCCACGTGTTTCACATTCTAAAGGTTGTGAGTTCGATTCTGGATTCCGTCATTTGGCCCACTAGTGCAATTTAGAATATACATGAATGCAGAATATAGGTGTCAGCATAGAAAATGAGTGTGATTGTAAAATATAGGTGTGAGCTAGAAAATGAGTGTGATTGTAAAATACAGGTGTGAGCATAGAAAATGAGTGTGATTGTAAAATACAGGTGTGGACATAGAAAATGAGTGTGATTGTAAAATACAGGTGTGAGCATAGAAAATGAGTGTGATTGTAAAATACAGGTGTGGACATAGAAAATGAGTGTGATTGTAAAATATAGGTGTGAGTGTGAGCATAGAAAATGAGTGTGATTGTAAAATATAGGTGTGAGCATAGAAAATGAGTGTGATTGTAAAATACAGGTGTTGGCATAGAAAATGAATGTGATTGTAAAATACAGGTGTGAACATAGAAAATGAGTGTGATTGTAAAATATAGGTGTGAGTGTGAGCATAGAAAATGAGTGTGATTGTAAAATATAGGTGTCAACATAGAAAATGAGTGTGATTGTAAAATATAGGTGTGGACATAGAAAATGAGTGTGATTGTAGAATATAGGTGTCAGCATAGAAAATGAGTGTGATTGTAGAATACAGGTGTGAGCATAGAAAATGAGTGTGATTGTATAATATAGGTGTGAGCATAGAAAAAGAGTGTGATTGTAAAATATAGGTGTGAGCATAGAAAATGAGTGTGATTGTAAAATATAGGTGTGTGTGAGCATAGAAAATGAGCATGATTGTAAAATATAGGTGTGAGTGTGAGCATAGAAAATGAGTGTGATTGTAGAATACAGGTGTGAGCATAGAAAATGAGTGTGATTGTAAAATATATGGCGTGAATGTGAGCATAGAAAATGAGCATGATTGTAAAATATAGGGGTGAGTGTGCGCATAGAAAATGAGCGTGATTGTAGAATATAGGTGTGGGCATAGAAAATGAGTGTGATTGTAGAATATAGATGTGAGCATAGAAAATGAGTGTGATTGTAAAATATAGGTGTCAGCATAGAAAATGAGTGTGATTGTAAAATATAGGTGTCAGCATAGAAAATGAGCGTGATTGTAGAATATAGGTGTGAGCATAGAAAATGAGTGTGATTGTAGAATATAGATGTGAGCATAGAAAATGAGCGTGATTGTAAAATATAGGTGTCAGCATAGAAAATGAGTGTGATTGTAGAATATAGGTGTGAGCATAGAAAATGAGTGTGATTGTAGAATATAGATGTGAGCATAGAAAATGAGTGTGATTGTAAAATATAAGTGTCAGCATAGAAAATGAGTGTGATTGTAAAATATAGATGTGAGCATAGAAAATGAGTGTGATTGTAGAAAGTGCTGAATTAAATATTTCATAAAACTGGTATCACATCTCAGATCAAACACTCAAACAGTTCCAATACTGAGCTAGTTTCAATGACTGGATACGCTGTCACAAAATTTAGGGAATTTCGACAAAAAACTGCAGCACTTCATAAATCAGAAATATGTTGAAATGAAATATTTTTCTCTCTGAAACGTGATCTAACTAACCCCCTCTGCCGTGCGTCCACCTTGACGAGGTAGAGGGGCTTGAGCGTTCCAATGACCCCAAGAGCTATGCCGACGGTAGCACAGCTACTGGTAGGGTCACCCATGTCGGACAGGTCAAGGGAGAGGGACCAGACGAGGTGACGCACAAACCTGCTGCCTTGTAGGTAGACTGGGGACAGTCAAAGGCTAGGGAAAGCATCCCGAACAAATGCTTGTCGAAATCGGATGTACTGAGCCACAGGCTTGACAAAGAAGTGCAACGTAACTTTATCATTTCATGATGCCACAGATGAAAATTAATCGTTATGGTGCTAATCCCGTGAAGTCCCATCAGGCGGTGATAGTGCCGGGCCCCCTGCCTCGAGGGGGTCCACCCATGACTACTGGTGGTCACCTTCCCCTGTGCTGTGGAGTCAAGGCACAGAGGAGTAGGTTAAGAGCTATTGACCAAACACCCCGGACACTCAACATACTACAATGGAATGCAGAAGGAGTTTATAACAAGAAAGCCTCCCTAACACAGCGTCTTCATAAAGATAGAATAGATGTGGCATGCATTCAAGAGACACACCTCAACGCCAATCGCAAATTTTCAGTCAAGGGATATCAGGCCACACGTTTCGACCGCGAAGGACACAAAGGAGGAGTTGTAATACTTACACGAAATACAATACCTTGCAGCGAAGTATCTGTGATCTCTGACAACCAAACGGAAATTATAGGTGTTGATATAATGATAAAGGACGTGAAAATAAGAATTTACAATCTGTATAGCCCGGCAGATAAGGATCTTACACTCTCAAACATGGAAATAACTGACACAAATTGCATTGTTGTCGGAGACTTTAATAGCCGTTCAGAAAGATGGGGATACCCAGATACTGACAAAAGAGGAGATGAAGTGGAGGACTGGGAAATAGACTCAAATCTCCATCTACTCAACAAAGCGGATGACACACCGAGCTTCTACTCCAGAAGATGGATTACCACTTCTACTCCAGACTTAGCTTTCTGCACAGGAGACATCCTCCACAAAATCGATCGCCATGTGCTTGACCAATTAGCAGGTAGTGACCACAGACCAATCAAGCTTGTAATAAATATGGAGTATGTTCCACAGGAGCAAAAGCCTTTGCCCCGTTGGAATTACAAACGAGCAGATTGGGACAGATTTGCCATACTAACAGACAAATATTGTGAAAACATAAATACACGATATGGCAACATGAAGCAAATGGTGGAAAGTCTAAACAGAGCAATAATACAGGCGGCCACTGAGTCTATTCCAAGAGGAGCGAGGAAAAATTACAAACCATACTGGACTGAAGAACTACAAATTTTGGAGGACAAAGTTGAAGATGCTAGGAAGACCGCAGAGAGAGAACAAACAACTGAAGCGAACATCTCTCTCAAAGCCATCTCAGCAAAATATAAAGAACAGTAAATCAAACAACAAGAGATTGTTGGAGGGAAAAAAACAGAAAACCTGAATTTTGACAGGGATGGAAACAAACTATGGAAACTAGTGAAAGCCATGAACAATGAAGGACCTAGAAACAAACAAATAACAATTAAACAAGGAAATGCCTTGCTTACAGGAAAAATGGCTGCAAATGCACTAATGGAACACTATGCCAGTGCAAACCACATTGATATTACAGCCGAACAGAAGAAAGCAATCAACGATAAACAGATACATCATAGATATACAGAGACAGCAGCAGAATATATGATGGCAAATCTAACAATGGAAGAAATGGAACAGGCAATTAATACCCTAAAAAAGAAGACATCACCAGGAAAGGATGGAATCACAAATGAAATGCTAATAGGACTAGGCACTAAGGCAAAAAAGAAACTACTAGCAGTCCTAAACTACAGCTGGAAGAGGGGAATAGTCCCACAGGCATGGAAGGAAGCTATACTAATACCAGTCCCCAAAGAAAGGAAAAGACCTGGAAGAACCAAATGGCTATCGACCTATCAGTCTTCTTAGCTGTGTAGGAAAATTAATGGAACGCATTATCAATGGCAGGCTAACATGGCATCTGGAAGAAAACCAACTCTTAACACCTCACCAAGCAGGATTCAGAAAGTACAGATCCACTGAAGATCAAATAACCTATATAGCTCAGGAAATAGAGGATGCCTTCCAAGAGAAAAAGCACACACTAGCAGTCTGGATAGATTTAGAAAAAGCATTTGATAAAGTATGGAAGGAAGGACTGAAAGTAAAACTACAAAAAATGCATGTCTGTGGGAAAATGTACAAATGGATCAGCCACTACCTTGAGAACAGAACTTCCAGGACAAAAGTACAAGGACAAACCAGCAAAATGATGCTGTTGGAGCAAGGTGTCCCCCAAGGAGGAGTTCTTTCACCAACATTATTCCTATTCCTAGCATATATAAACGACATCGCGGAAAATTTTCCAGCCAGAGTACACACATCATCCTTTGCAGATGACCTAGCCATATGGACATCTGAAGAATATATTAGTACAGCTAACAGCAGAATACAGCAAGCCCTATTAGCGCTAGAGGACTGGTCAAAATCATGGCTAGTGAGGATAAGTGAGGAGAAAACAACATGCACAGTGTTCTCCCTCTCAAATAAAACTCAGCAACTTAAGCTGGTATTGAATGGAAAAATATTGCGCCATGAAGAAAATCCAAACTATCTAGGAGTCACCTTTGATTGTCGCCTGACATGGAAGACACAGGTTGAGAAAAATCGAACAAGAGCAAGGCAAAGAATGGCAATCATGAAAAGCTTGCTGGTACAACGTGGGGAGCAGATGAGAAAGTTCTCAAGAAGTTATATACTGGACGGGTGAGGCCAGTACTGGAATATGGCATTGCAGCTTGGGCAACAGCAGCTAAGTCAAACTTTAACAAAATAAGTAGAGTCCAAAATCAAGGAATGCGAATCATAACTGGAACCCTGAAGACAACGCCTATTAATGAATTAGAAAAGATCACTTGTTTACAACCAATGGAGGATAGAAGAGATAGCAGAGCCAGCAACAAGCTGAAAAATTTAGAAGATTGACAGACCACCCTATGTATAAAAGGTTTAGTGGTTTGGAAAGGGAAGACTGAAGCGTAGCAACTTTGTAGAAACTGCAAAACGAAAGATTAGGGCAGATCCCATACTTAACATATCAACAGTCAAACCATTTATAATGCAGACAAGTTCCCAGCTTGGAGACAGCAGCAACTGCCTGAGATGATAGAAAACATTCCTGGTATTGAGAAAAAGAACACTCAGCATGAAACCGAAAGAAGAGAAATAACCCTAAACTACATAAAAGAACATTACCCATGCAGCAATTGGACCCATGCATATACAGATGGATCAGCCAAAATTCAGTAGAGAATGGAGGAGGAGGAATTCTCCTAAATTTAAAAAATGGAGTGAAAAAAACACATTCAGTGGCAACTGGAAAGTTTTCAAGTAACTTCAAAGCGGAGGTAGAGGCTCTGAAAACTGCAGCAGAAATGCTCTTGATGGAGGAAAATAAAGACACGCAAATAGCTATCTTTACAGATGCAAAGTCAGCTGTCTCAATACTGAAGAGCAAAAACAGCACAGAACTAGCTGACCTAAGAGCAGCACTCCATGGTCTATGCCAGAAATCCAAAAAAGTTGTAATACAGTGGATCCCATCACATTGCAGTATACCTGGAAATGAAGAGGCTGACAGACTGGCAAAAGAGGGCGGACGACTACCACAGCCTGACATAGACATAACCTATAATGAGGCAAAGAGGTTGATAAAAAGCACTTATAGAACCAAATGGGAATCAGAGCATCCAGGCCATCAGAAGGATGATGCATATTACAAACTCGACCGAAGAGAACAAGTAGCAATCTTCAGACTCCGCACAGGACATAACAGGCTGAAATACCACTTGTTCAACAAACTAAAGATAGGAGATACAGATGAATGTAATTGTGGAACTGGTAAAATGACAGCTAAACATTTGCTGCAAGAGTGCCCAATATATGCAGAACAGAGAAAGATATTTTGGCCCACACCTGCTTCATTCGAGGACAAGCTTTATGGAGATATCAACAAGCTCAAGTCGACTGCAGCTTACTTTAACTGTATTCAGGTTGACATTTAAATGTACATGAAGAAATATTTAGACTGCCACACTTCATACCACAGGCATGTCGGTTACACAAGCCTCCCAGAGGCATGAAATGGAATATTGCTTGGATAGCAAATCCATTACGTGGAAAGTCAGAATCGAAAGCTCACTGTGTGGGCTTCATAAAAGGTGGAAAAAGCGTCCTAGTGGCACAAAATGGAATATTGCTTGGATAGCAAATCCATTACGTGGAAAGTCCGAATCGAAAGCTCACTGTGTGGATGTCATCTGCAAACTGCATTCTTCTGGCTTCTGGAAGAACAGCCTATGGTGAACGGAAGGCCCAATATACGGAAGTGAGGCTAAGCAGCCATGTGCAGGACGTGACGATTCCTTGGGTGAGCCCAGTACCAGAGCGCTGTGTGATGGCTCTGCAATTATGGAAGCCTCCTTGGATGGCGGGGAATGCCCATGGTCTGCCCCTGCCTTCCCTTGAGGGCCGACCAGGATGCCTTTGGCTGTTCTATATGGGCCAGCTGGGATGGGAGATAACACCACAACAGTGAGAGTCTAACGTCCTAAGAAACCCCCCGGGAAGATTAACCCGGTCAACAAATGCCTGCAGAAGTCGGATGTGTCGGACTAACGGCGCAAGAACGCAGCTCTGCTGTAAACAGGCACAACGCAATCACGTCCGAAAAAAACTCCGGATGAACGAAGAAGAAGAAGAAGATCTAACTAACCACAAATAGATACGTGTTTAGTTCACACAGTGCATATGTTCAGTGTACATATTATGCTTTTTTTTTTGCATATCCTATTTACAGGACATTGCTGTCAACACCAGCATTTTACTGCTGTTATTGATGTCTTGGCAAGTATTACGTTAAATAGGTTGTCATTGCTTTCTTAACGACCGGCTCCCGTACCAACATGTTAAAACCCCAGCATAACATATCTGCTGCCAAATCGGTCGCCGATATGTTTCGACTGCATGGTAAGCGGCTCGCAAATCATGTTCGTACGCCTTTAGGCCACGGAGATCAGCATATTATGTTTACACGCATTTAAAAACATGATATTTCTTAAATGGTGTATGTCCTTTGTAGGCAGTTGCGATCAACCCCAAACCCAGGTTGATACGCAATATATAATTACTGTGTGAAAGATGAGTGGTTGGAAGATATGTAAGAACAGGACATGTAAGAATGTAAGAATTGTGCTTGGATGCTAAATTTGTAATCCTCTGATAATAAAGTTTGTTTGTTGGTTGTCACCAAAAACAAATCTGCAAGTGTATTTATTGTAAGGGGTTGTACAACATACTGTAGACATTTCAAATGTCTGTGCACACAATTTGTAATCCTCTGATAATAAGGTTTGTTTGTTGTAAGGGGTTGTGCAACATACTGTAGACATTTCTAATGTCTGTGCACACAATTTGTAATCCTCTGATAATAAAGTTTGTTTGTTGTAAGGGGTTGTACAACATACTGTAGACATTTCTAATGTCTGTGCACACAATTTGTAAGTGAACATTTCAACTGTTCTCCTGTATGCCATTGGGTTAATACTGGAAGTTTCCAGCCATTTAGAATTCTGGAAAAATTTATTAAAAAATTGTTTATGTCACAACTTCATCAAATTGGCTGCTTGTTTTATCTTCTCTTAACATTGTAAAATGCATTGTTTATGTTCACAGTATTCATTTTACGTAGTTTTTTTTTTCTATGTGCATGTAACATACACAACAGATAATTTATAACTGATGTGCAAAAGATGATTGGAAAGGCTGAATACAAGATGGGCCCTGCGAGACAATTTGTGACCTTTTGAAAATAAAGTTTGTTTGTTCTCTCTTCCTGACTTTTTTGTTTGACGGCTTCCATTAATTCTTGTAGCCATTGCCGGTGTGAGGTTGGAGCATGTTTCCCAGGCTGAGGAACGAAGGCTGCGTGCCCAAGTAATTGCCATGCGGTGTACAGGTTAGAATTTGTGTGTAAAAGCACCCCAAGACTCACAAAGGATCAAACACCATCCCATGATATTCGAGGTGGACATTCTGCCCCTTGGCAAGTGACTCCTTTTCTCATTACAAAAATTAAAGGATCCTGTGAGGTGTAAAGGGTGTATGGTGCTAGCCCCTTGTTTCACAGACCCAGGGGCATTCCACGGAAGATGTGCTCAATAACCCAGTGGCCTGCCTTGACTTCCTGTGACATGTTCTGGTACACATTTTAGGCAGCTTCAGCCCAGGAGCCCAAAGATTTTTTAAAAATCTGCCTCAATGAAGAATCGAACACACGACTACCAAGGGCCTTCTTGTTATATTATTATCAGATTGACTCAATGATGCACCAGCAGCTTTTCCTAATCTCTTATTTTGCTAGAATCTGCCTGGATCTCGCCCTAAGCTCCACATTAGTGACTCTGTCACACCAGTTAAGTCCTTCTATGGTCCCAGTTAATGAATATTCAAAATATACTAAACAACCTAATGTAGAGGTCAGCATGGCCGAAAGGATAAGAAAATGTGTTATTAAACACCCAGCGTGCTAATGCAGAGGTATTGTGTTCAACCCCTACACCAGACAGTTGGGATTAAAATGTTGACTTCCTCCCCCGATGTGTCTCCACCTTGCCGTGGTGGGGGAGCTTGCGTGTCCCATCGACCCCATGTGCTTGCCGATGGATGAAAACTACATATCGGACAGCTCGTGGGATAGGGACCAGACTAAGAGAGACACAACCTGCTGCTCTGCAGGTAGGCTGAGGATAGCAGTCAAAATCAGGCACACGATGCCAAAAATCTCAGTCCGGACATAACCTCTAAGGCTCCCAGCCGAGGTGTATGGCTGAACGACTCTAAGCCATAAACCCTCGGAACTGAGAGCTTGACCGACACAAACCTACATCAAAATTGTGGTGAGGTGCTGAGCACGCTACATGCTTGGCGCAGATACTCGTTTGATGGCTCTTAGCTGAGGGATATGAGGTATCCTCGGATGAGAGGGCCTGACCGTTACTCACCCACAGACGCATGGAGGTAAGGTGCTGAGCCGGCAGCACATGTAGCCTACATCGTGAGCGAGTACAAAAGGTGGAAAAACACCTCAGTCGCACGTCCCGTAGATAGTCTGTAACCGTACTCATGGAGTGAGTGTAGTCAAAGGTGGAAAATTGTCTCGTTGACACAAAATAGAACACCTGTCTTGCGAATCCATTACGTGGCAGCCTGAAGCGAAAGATTGCTGTGTGGAAGTCGAAATAAGAGTCTCGAAACCCGAGGAAGGCTAACCTCATCAAAAATGCCC
The DNA here is from genome assembly GCA_014155875.1 of Cepaea nemoralis. Classification (NCBI taxonomy): domain Eukaryota; kingdom Metazoa; phylum Mollusca; class Gastropoda; order Stylommatophora; family Helicidae; genus Cepaea; species Cepaea nemoralis. The sequence continues at coordinate 84,991 of JACEFZ010028104.1, forward strand.
GCTGAAGCAGGAAGTGCCAGCCTACGGGCGGCAAAATAAAAATGGCACTACCCAATTACGTCCGAGTGAAATGTCTTTCATGACCGGAAAAGCTCTAACTAGTCTTCCCTCATGCTAGGAACAGCTACCTAGTTTCCGAATGCCACTCTTGTTCGGAACAGCTCTGACTAGGTAGTTTCTGAATGTCCGACGTGTCTGGTACAGCTCTGATGGACACAACGACAAGCACATGTCCGAAAAACTCGAGTGGATATTGACTGCAGACCAGTCTGGTCTGTGCAGGAACGGCCCGGGGCGAACGAAATGCCCAATATATTGAAGTGAGGAATTAAAGCAGCCATGAGCAGGACGTGACGATTCCCTCTGCGAGCCCAGCACCAGGGCGCTATGTGCCGGTCCTGCAATTATGGAAGCCACCCAGGATGACGGAAAATGCAATGGACTGTCCCTGCCTTCCTTTGAGGGACGACCGTTGTCTTAACCCGTTCCAACTTGGCCAGCTGGGTTGTGGACGGTACCGCAAACAGTGAGAGTCTCCCAGGAATGCTACCTGGTCAAAAAAAGTACGCTAAAGCCGGTTGTGTTGGCCTACGGGTTTCGGCCCAAGGGCGCATAACAGACACACCGCAATCACATCTGAAAAAAACACTCGGGATGATCGCAAAGAAGAAGAAGAAATGTTGACTTCTCATCCTTGACTTGGGGACATAAATTAGAAGTACTTCTGAAGTTGGAGTGGGTTCGCCTGATGGGAAGGGACACTAGTAATAGGGAAAGCCAATCCACACGCAAAATTCAGTCCAGTGCTACTAGAAGTAGTGTTTACGGACTACGCTTGAGTTAAGTGTACAAAACAAAAAAACAAAAACAAAAGACACACAACCTAATGTAAGCCATTTTAGATATTACCTTTGGAAAGAAATTCCGGAAAAACTGGTAGATGTGGTCATTGTTGAGGGACCTCCTCTCATCCATCAGGACAGTTTCGATGTAGTCAATGAAGGAGTTACACTTGCACAGTGTGTTGACCAACATGTGGTCTGGGTCTGCCGTCTGCAGGGAGTACAATGGCATTAGACAATGCTCTATCTTCACAAAATGGCTCAGCTTACAAACACCAGCCAACTCACAGAGTGATTATTATTAAACAGACACTGTCAATTTCACAAACAAACATTGCTAACCTCACCAAACAAACACTCACAAATGCTGCAGTTGAAAAAGCATAACAACAAACAACTCATCTGTGTTATATGTCACTAGCAGAGCAGCTATCTTTACATTGAAGCATTTCAGAATGAGGTACGTCTGCATGGGGATGCCACCTACAGGGCACTCTTAGCAACAATGCTGCCAGATTAACATAACAATGGCAAAAGTGTTTCCCATTTCTAAATCCCACATTGAAGGTTTTCATCTGAAGTTCTCCTGTATTAGTCACAGTCAAGGTCTCCCACTATTTGTGTCAGCCATGTTGATTCTCCTTGTTCTGTCTCACAACTCCATGCATACTTTATTAAGAATATGTAGATGGATGCTGTAGACAACTTTAAGCACCAAGTTTTGCTGTCAATGACAAACTCACCCAGGATGCAGACATCTAGAACATCCCCAGCAAAGCTGCAGCCATATCAGCGTGTCTCAAGACAAATGTATGGAGGAATCCCAAAAGTACTGTGAACACTAAGTCTATACACAGCCTGTGTCACCAGCTCTAACCTAATTGGGAGCAAGATGTGGTCTACTTATGTCCAGCAAGATGTCATCCTGTGCATCTCTGGGAAGGGCACAGTAATAAGGAAAGAACCATGTACGCACAATATCCTGTTTGTGACTCATACTGGGATAGACACATAGCAAACGAAGAAGAAGAGGAAGAGGAGGAAGAAGAAGAAGGAGGAGGAAGAGAAGAAGAAGAAGAAAAGGAGGAATAAGAATAAGAAGAAGAAGAAGAAGAAGAAGAAGAAGAAGAAGAAGAAGAAGAAGAAGAAGAAGAAGAAGAAGAAGAAGAAGAAGAAGAAAAGGAAGAAAAAGAAGAAGAAAAGGAAGAAAAAGAATTAATGCTGAAATGCTCTCACACTCTGGTCAAGCAATGACACGTCTTAAACAGCATTGAATGCAAAGGCTTAGTCATCCATACTACCTAATATACCATATGCCAGTCAGCACATCCTCTTGCAGTCCATGCCGTGTGGTACACTGGTGACCACATCTGTCCCCAGCCTTCTGTCTCTTGTGCTACATACAATCATTTCTGATACTGATATTGTTTCATGCCAAACTGCCCAGCCTCATCTTGCTTGGTCCCCCCCCCCTCCCCTCCCTTCCAGCTTCCCCCTTCCTATGACTTGACCACAGAATATGGACTGTCTTCTTCTGATACGAGTAGCCAGTTCTCTTTGTGAGTTATTGTTTCAAGACATCGTCATTAAGGGAAGCTGGCAAACAGTAACAGAACAATTCAATGTCCACAACTATGATTCAAAACTCTCTGCAAGTGAGACATAGAAGTGTTGGGCACAGAAGAAAAAGGCCTCTGACCATAACATGTGACAATGTACTGTAACATGTGATGATGTACTGCAAGATGTGACAATGTACTTAGCATGTGATGATGTACTGTAACATGTGACAATGTACTGAAGGAACCATCTTGAACTCTGTAAACAGAGGACTACTTCAAAAAGTAGATGAGAAAGGAAACTGTCAAAAGGAAGGCCAGGTTGAGCCTTTACTGTGTTGTGGCAAATGATTATGTTGATTACTATATACATATAATGTTAGAGAGAGAACAGAACATCACACAGCCCCTACCTGATATGTTTCCAAAATCTCATTCCAGAGCTTAGCAAAGTAGGGCAGATGCAGGGGCACCCCCTCGTATGCAACCATGGCATCTGTGGATGAGAAACATACATTATGGTAATGTTGAACATTGAACTGCACAGAAGTTTGATAGTTTATTATGTTTCTTCTATATTCTACTACTTCATAGTTGTTCTATAACTGTCATGTTGTTCTATAACTGTCATGTTGTTCTATAACTGTCATGTTGTTCTATGACTGACATGTCAGACAAGCTGGAAATACTGTACCATGAACACACAAACCTCATCTGGACAACCAGTTTTATAAGAGAGAGGTTATTTGAGAATGGAAGAAGGTGGAAGAAGAGGAGGAGAAGGAGAAAAAGAAACAGCAAAAGAAATATGGGAGTAGGATAAAGTGAAAAGATGAAGAGGAGGAGGAGGAGAAGAGGAAGAAAACAAACAAACTTTATTTTCACAGGGTCACAAATTGGGCATGTAGGCCTGTCTTACATTTGGTCTTTTCAACCACTCATTTCTCACACATCAATTATCTATTGTGCATATTACATTTACATAGGAAAAAAAAAGTGTAAAATAAATGCTGGGAACATAAACAATACATTTTACAATGTTATGAGACAGGCAGACAGAAACACATACAACCATACACTCACTCACACATACATACACAACCACATGCATTGACAAATTCTCTCTCTCTCTCTCTCTCATGCAAGCTTCATGCACATATTTCAGGAGGAAGAAGAAGAGGTGAAGGAAGAGGTGGAGAAAGTGGAAAGAAGAGAAATGTAAGGATAGGGGAAAGAAAGAAAAGAGAAAGTGCAAAAAGGAGTAGAAGAATAACCTCTAACTGTCTGTATTAGAATCACACACAGACTATATATATATATATATATATATATATATATATATATAAATAAAATTCTATGTGGAGATGATTCAGATGGTTCAATTCGCAACAGAGCAAGCAAAATAAAATTTAAAACACAAGCAAAAAATATACGTACATAAATTAATGAGATCAGCATTCAAGATTTTCAGATTGATAGCCATCCTGCACATTCTGTCAATGAGTCGGTGGTAAGGTTCGTAGTAGTTGCACAAGGCCTTGTCATAATCTTCATCTGTGCCCTGAGAGATACAGTCAGTGGAGCAATTAGCACACAAAGTACAAACAACAGGCCTCAACACACTCAATAAAACTTTCAGGAAAAGACAAATGAAATGTATGGGGCATATTAACAGATGAGATGGAATAGAACTATTAGTCTGTGTGATGAAATACTAGGCAAGAAAGACAGAGGAGGACAGAAAAAAGATGTACATGGAAAGCTAAAACAGCTGGACCAAAAATAATAATGTAAGTAACAACAACTTTATCAAAATATCAGATGACAGGAGAATTGGAGTCATGATCACTGATGTCTGCCTCAGACCAGGTACTTGAAGAAGACTGGACAGTGAGGCAGAAGAAGATTGTACAGTGAGGAAGAATATGGCAGAGTGAAAAAGAAGAAGATAGGAGAGTGAGGAAGAATATTAGAGAATGAGGAAGAAGAAGATTGCATAGTAATGAAGAGGAAGATTGGAGAGAGGTAGAAGAGGATTGGACAGTAAGGAGGAAGAAGATTGAAGAGTGAGGAAGATTATTGGAGAGTGAGGAAGAAGATTATTGGAGAGTGTGGAAGGAAACTGGAGAGTGAATAAGAAGAACATTGATGTCATGATCGTTGATGTCTAATGAAGACCAGGGACTTGAAGAAGAAGAAGAAGAAGAAGAAGAAGAAGAAGAAGAAGAAGAAGAAGAAGAAGAAGAAGAAGAAGAAGAAGAAGAAGGACAAACAACCAAAGAACAAGTGACTGATGAGTTATGACACACAGGAGACCTGGGGGTCGAATCCCTGGTCAGGCTTGAGATTTGAATCTATGGGGGTGAACTTAACAAATATCATAAGCTTGAATGCAGCATGTGGATTAGCTTTTCTTATTACCAGTGTCCCTCGCCACCAGGAAAACCCATTCCTACTTCTGAGGCACTTGTAATTTATGTCCCCAAGCCAAGGATGAGAAGTCAACATTATAATCTAACTGATCAGCGTTGGGGATGAACCTGCTACCTTGGCATCAGCACACCGGAAGTTTAAGAGCTTTTATCCATTCAGCCATGCTAACCTCCACAGCCATTATGAAGGTCAGCCTATTGGGCAGTGGTTCAAATTCACATTGAGGCAAATTGTGAAAACTAACCTTGACTCCCAGGTGAACCCAGCCTAAAATGGACACGGGGAAATATGAAGAGAAGGTGGCCTGGTGTCAGACTGACCACATCAGCCCTGGAGTGACCACATCAGCCCTGGAGTGACCACATCAGCCCTGGAGTGACCACATCAGCCCTGGAGTGACCACATCAGCCCTGGAGTGACCACATCAGACCTGGAGTGACCACATCAGACCTGGAGTGACCACATCAGACCTGGAGTGACCACATCAGACCTGGAGTGACCACATCAGCCCTGGAGTGACCACATCAGCCCTGGAGTGACCACATCAGCCCTGGAGTGACCACATCAGACCTGGAGTGACCACATCAGCCCTGGAGTGACCACTGGTCTATAGAAATACAGGTCTAGCACCATATACCCAACACACGTGGGTAAATGGGTCCTTGACTTATTTACTTAACATTATGAAAGTCCATTCATAACATTCGAACATAACCTAGGGGGAAGGCAGGGAAGTAAATACCTGGATGGCTTGGCCATATGGCACAGTCGAGACAAGAACACAAAGCTGATCCACGACTCTGGTGGTCGTGTGCGATGCAAAACATGACCGCCCATGCTTATCAGCATGGCACATGATGATGATGATGAAAGCCGGGGGAAAATCTTTTTACCATTAATAAAATAAACGTAAATCTAAAAGTACAAGTTTGAATACAATATTTGCTAGATAACAACACAAGTTCAATAACAAAATTAACAATAGCAACAACAAATGCAATAAACCAAACAGTACAAAGAGGCAGGTTACCTTGCTGACTTCCACCTGGCCAGCATGCAGGTACATCTGAAACTGTGGCCTGGATGACCTCACTTCTGCCTTGTTCGGGAGGCCTTGATATGACCGCGTGGGAAAGAATGGGCCAACAGTCACTGGTTGGGGGAAAGAGATAAACATGTTTTAACAAAACGGTGAAAATTGAAATATATTACACAAACATTCTTCTCCTTCCGGTACAAACCTTGGGCATTGTCCACATCAGATTGGAAGCACAAGACTTGAGTTTTGCTCTCATTTGAGCTCGTCAGTAGTGCATGTCCCTGATTGGACCCAGGATCGAAATATGGATCACTGGCGTGTGAGGCAGGTATGTAACCACTTGAACCAGCGAAACTCGAGTCTAGTGCTTCCAATTTGACATGCATGGGACCCAAGGTTCGTACCGGAATACAATCAGCGTTGCCAGTAGAGGGTTGTGCTCAATCTTCAAACCTCAAATCCCGAAACAACCCAATAAATCAATTCTTCTCCTTCTTGGTTCCTCTTTTGAGGGGAACATGTAACACCTAGTTATACACCTCAAATATCAGTGTGAAGTAAATTCAAGTTTAAAAATCTACTCAAAGTATTGCAGGATCCTCGCCGGTGCTACGGAGTTCATGCACTGAGCTGAGATTCTCCGGACTCAGGCTTGAGTTAGGAGTAGAATGGAGCACTTATGGGTTACACCTGTGTGCCATGATGATGATCCGTAAACTTATGGGTTACACCCATGTGCCGTGATGTTGATCCGCCGAGTAAACTAAACATATCAGGGTGTCCAACTTCGCCATGCATTTGTGTCAGGTCTGCTTCCTCTAGACAGATTCCATTCAAGGTCACGAGCTCGCTCCACCCATGGGTAGATTCTTATCTGAACAATTCTGTCAAGACAGTGACCTTATGGCCTACTATTTGTAATTTCCACCTGCAGTGAGATTTTTCACATGCACAACCTGTATTCATGCCCTCCTGTTTTTCACCCTTATCCGAGAAGACAAGTTATCAGACCTCACTACCCAAGAGATCAGGGGGACATGTGATATTATTAGACACCAACGATTCTTAGAAGCATTCCCAACCCTATGCTGGGATCAGACCCAGTGCCTGAGGTAGACACCACCCCTCTCAGCCCCGACTCAAACATTCAATAGTTAGAATGAAACATTCATTTACTGATGTCTGTATGTTACAAAATGCTGAAACATTCATTTACTGATGTCTGTATGTTACAAAATGCTGAAACATTCATTTACTGATGTCTGTATGTTACAAAATGCTGAAACATTCATTTACTGATGTCTGTATGTTACAAAATGCTCAAACATTCATTTACTGATGTCTGTATGTTACAAAATGCTGAAACATTCATTTACTGATGTCTGTATGTTACAAAATGCTGAAACATTCATTTACTGATGTTTGTATGTTACAAAATGCTGAAACATTCATTTACTGATGTTTGTATGTTACAAAATGCTCAAACATTCATTTACTGATGTCTGTATGTTACAAAATTCTGAAACATTCATTTACTGATGTCTGTAGGTTACAAAATGCTGAAACATTCATTTACTGATGTTTGTATGTTACAAAATGCTCAAACATTCATTTACTGATGTTTGTATGTTACAAAATGCTCAAACATTCATTTACTGATGTCTGTATGTTACAAAATGCTGAAACATTCATTTACTGATGTTTGTATGTTACAAAATGCTGAAACATTCATTTACTGATGTCTGTAGGTTACAAAATGCTGAAACATTCATTTACTGATGTTTGTATGTTACAAAATGCTCAAACATTCATTTACTGATGTTTGTATGTTACAAAATGCTCAAACATTCATTTACTGATGTCTGTATGTTACAAAATGCTGAAACATTCATTTACTGATGTCTGTATGTTACAAAATGCTCAAACATTCATTTACTGATGTCTGTATGTTACAAAATGCTGAAACATTCATTTACTGATGTCTGTATGTTACAAAATGCTGAAACATTCATTTACTGATGTTTGTATGTTACAAAATGCTGAAACATTCATTTACTGATGTTTGTATGTTACAAAATGCTCAAACATTCATTTACTGATGTCTGTATGTTACAAAATTCTGAAACATTCATTTACTGATGTCTGTAGGTTACAAAATGCTGAAACATTCATTTACTGATGTTTGTATGTTACAAAATGCTCAAACATTCATTTACTGATGTTTGTATGTTACAAAATGCTCAAACATTCATTTACTGATGTCTGTATGTTACAAAATGCTGAAACATTCATTTACTGATGTTTGTATGTTACAAAATGCTGAAACATTCATTTACTGATGTTTGTATGTTACAAAATGCTCAAACATTCATTTACTGATGTCTGTAGGTTACAAAATGCTGAAACATTCATTTACTGATGTCTGTATGTTACAAAATTCTGAAACATTCATTTACTGATGCTAAAATGCTCAAACATTCATTTGCTGATGTCTGTATGTTACAAAATGCTGAAACATTCATTTACTGAAGTAAGTATGATACAAAATGCTCAAACATTCATTTACTGATGTCTGGATGCTACAAAATGATGGAAACAGTTTTGAGCCTTGAAGCAACAAATTCCTGAGCAATAAATAACTTGAGTTCAAATGCAATAAAAAATGTAAATATAATCCAATGGAAGATGCTGCAGCTGGTGTGTGAAGTAGCAGAGTGTCACATATACTAGGTCAGGTAGACTTGAGTTCTAAGCCTAGAATCCAGTGTGTTATGTCCAGTTTGCTTGAGAGTCAAAAGAGGCTTGCTTCTATCAGAATAGACTTCAGGTTGGTGTAGAGACAATTCATCCAGCCTTGTTACCAAAGTATCATCTCCATTGGGGGATGTGTTACAGAGCCCCCTTCCCCTGATCAAACTCAGAAACCTGCAGGGTGTGCCATACCAGTACTGAAAGTTCACGCCTGCAGAGCAGCATATTCGGATGTGACCAGGTCATAGTTCAGCATAGCACATGCGGATGGGCTGGGGTTCTGCCCAGGATAAAGTTTCCCCCACAGGTATCAGATATTCATCTGTCAACAGACTCCAGCCCAAAACCTAGAGAGAGAGGCTGTTATGTTAGAGCTGAGTTTTCTTCTGTTCCTGGAGTCAAGAACCCACATCACAACACTAGAGACATTCCCATAGGTGCTCCGTCCTCATCTTCAACAACCAGCATTAGTATTGCACAGATGTGACATCTCCTCCGGCATTCTGACCCACCACTCTCCCCTCTCAATGTTTTCGAGCATACACACTTCTCTGATTGTGTCCTCTGCCTGGCCGTCCAAGATTTTCCTCTTAGTCGGTGACCCTTTTTTGTGTCCAAGACTTCATGCAGGAAATGTTCCTTGTTACGTGAAGTATTGTCTGTGTGGAGGAGAAGAGTGAAAGCATCCAATACATTTGTGGACAGAGGCAACTCAAGAGCAGGCAGCAGTAAACATGGACTTACTTGCAGAGGTGGAGTTCTGGAAAGTGTTGTGGGCGTGCAGCAGTGCTGTGGTCAGGAACTGTGTGATGTCCTTCTGGACCACCAGGACCATCTTGTGGAGAACATCTACAAGAGATGCACAGGATGACTTTATAATATGACAGCGTACTTATATAAACTTGATGACAAGGAATTTTACTGGATGCCTTTATAATATGACAGAAACTAACTAACTAACTAACTAACTAACTAACTAACTAACTAACTAACTAACTAACTAACTCCCCTCCCACCCTCACACACAACAACAACAACAACAACTTTATAGGATAACTTTATAATATGACAGCAGCCAACTTTATATTACATACACACACATTAAACTTCATGACAAACAACTTTATAGGATAACTTTATAATATTACAGCAGCCAACTTTATATTACACACACACATTAAACTTGACAAATATCTTCATAGGATAACTTTATAATATAACAACTTCCAACTTTATATCACACACAAACATATGTAAACTTAATGACAAACACCTTTATAGGTGTACTTTATTGTATGACAGCAACCAACTTTATATTACACACACACACACATGTAAACTTGAAGTCAAACACCTTTACATTCTTCTTCTTCTTCTTCTGTCTTTTATCTGCCACTGAAGCATAGGCCCCCTACCAACTCATGCCAAGTGTTTTAAACACTTGTTTATGCCTGTTTGGATTGAGCAAAGTTTTCTATGAGATGAGGGAGCTAGTCTCACGCCAGTCCTCCTTGCTCATCCCTTCCCATATGCATGATAGGTTACAATGTTACTCTTATCTGCTTCCCTTATGGGTCTCGATAATACAGGAAGTGTGATAGGAATACTGGGGTATCTGTGGTTAAGTCAGTAAGCTGCCCGTCGCACACCCAGAAGGTTGTGGTTTTGATTCCAGACTCTCATTCGGTTTACTAGTGCAATAAACTCGGGCTCCGGGGGGTGGGGGTGTCATCACTTGAGCTATGGAGTTCGTGCTCTGTGCGGTGCTTTCGGCAGCCACCCTGTGGAAAGAGACCGAGCCATATGGGACAAAACCCAGGACAATGAAGTTGATCCTGTGACCTTTAAACCCCTGTTATGATCACATGTGTGCAAATACTAATTTTCTTTTACAAATGACTATATCTTTATGATTATCTAACTGACTATATAAATGACTATATCAACTTGGCGATAAACTTTACACGCCAACAAAACGCCAAACATAAACAGTACTTACCTAAAGCAATAGCTCTGAGATTATTTGGTACAAACGAATTCAGCAGAGTCAGCAACTTCTTGGCAACTTCATTCCGCTCCTTCCACTGGTTGATCATGCTTCGAATCTCAGCTTGAATGAGGAAATAAAGTAACACAGAGTAAATACAAGCAGAACTACTAACATCAACAGACAACTGCAACCATGACCAGACTACGAGATCATCTAGTGAACAAGGATGAAGCCAGACAGGAGCGCTAAGCACAAGACCAAAGAAGAATAGTGAACCAACACAGAACCAGTGTTGGATTTCTACACTCAGGGAGATACTGAAGAGGAGATCCGTGCACTTATGGACTGAATGGGTTTCCTCCTCTTCTTTCGTTCGCTTGAAATATGTCTATAACTGCGATGCTGTCTCTTGTATGAATTTAACTGTCTTTTTCAGCTCACACAGCAGTCCATAGAGTTTATCTTCCACTGTCGTCTCTCTAGGCCAGAAGGTTTGCCTAGATATGTTATATTTTGGGCAGTCTTGGGGTATGTGCTCTGCTGTCTGCGACGCCAATCCACATGTGCACATGGCACTGAATGGGTTGATATGCAATGATGATGATCTGACTACTAACTAATTTATTTTTTGGGTGCTCACTCGCTTTGAACTCAAGTGTAGTTGTTACACACTATGTCTAGTAGCACAGGACTGAATTCTGCATGTGGATTAGCTTTCCCTATTAACAGCGCCCTGACAAGGGGTGGTATTATGTTTTGGGTGAGGCTGAAATAGACTGGCCTCTTGAACCAGCACCCCAACATCATCTTCGAGGGGACTTTTTTACCGAGCTCTCCTATCCCTCTCCAATCTCAGAAACCAGTGGCTTGTGCAAAACAGGTACTGGATCTTCACGTGTGCAGAGGAACATGTGGGTGTAAGCAGGTGGTGATTCAGCACAGCACACACTGGGACGAGGCCCAGGCTGGTCATGTTTGCTCACTTTATTATCTGGGAGGCGTGGTGGTGTAGTGGCTACACGCTTGCCTGTTGGCCAAGAGGTTGAATCCACATCTAGACAGTTTTTAAAAACAGACTGTGGTTCTCATGTTGACCAGCCTAATAAAGGGGGTACCAGAACGAACGAACGAACGAACTTTATTTTCAAAGGGTAACAAATTGGGCACGCAGGCCCAGTCTTACATTCGGCCCTTCCAATCACTCATCTTTCATTCATCAGTGCATAGTGCATTCACATAGGAAAAAAACATTGTCAAATGAATGTTGTAAACATAAACAATACATGTTACCATGTTATGAGACAAATCCTGCACCCACCCACACACAAACCCAGGCACACATGCATGCATCCACCCATCCATCACTCACCCACACATCCTCCACCCATCCCATAACCTACCAACACTCACCCACCCACCCACATATCTTCCACCACCCACCCACACAGCCAAAAACACATCCCCCAACCACATATCCAACACCCACATATTCCCGCCAACTCACATATCCCGCACCTACCCACACACAAAACCTGCACCCACACATCCTGCACCCACCCCCAGCCTACACACACTCACCTTCCCACACATCCTCTACCCACCCACTAGCCAAGCACACCCCCCCCCCCCCCCAGGAAGTGAAGGCAGCCTAGTGCGAGACTGACCACAACACCAGGTGAGACTGACCACGTCGCTGTTGGAGTACTGACTGGTTCATTACAAATATAGATATAGCGCCATATGTTCAATTCTTAAAATGTTGAATCCACCCCAGTGCAGATCGAACCCTTACGACTAGTGCAGCAAGCGGGTTTCTGGCCAATACGCTACAGCCACTCCTTAAAGACCGCACAAAGATAGTACACGTACCTTTTCTCTCACGATCTTTGTATACCTTATTTTTAACACAGAAGCCATAAACTTTATATTGCACGATTTATTGCCTGGCATATTATGCTGCATCTCGTCAGGTGCATACTGCAGAGTGATATATTATACGGAAGTGAATAATACAGAAGTTTGCATCTGACAAGAAATAGCAAAAAATGGCGGGCATAAATCGTGCAATATACTGTTTGTGACTTCTGTGTTCACTAAAGGAATACACTGTTTTGAATTGTCACATTCTGTTTAAGAGAAGAGTCAAAGACTGCAACAAGACAGAATGATGTGTGTACCTTTTCTCTCGCCATCTTTGGCTGCAATCAGCAAGGAGTGAATGAGCTGGAGGACATCAATGAGATCTCCAGTCATGTGACAGGCCGTTGCCTCGTGGAACATGGCGTAGATGATGAAAAACGACTGCAAAATAAACAAATGTATTTCAGTGTAGAACAACATAAGCTGGCATCAAACAAACAACCTTCAGAGCATGAGGTAGGCAGCCTAACCACTTTGCCATGGAGACACCCCGTCACATAGTAGAGGATGAGTGTCATGGTTCACGACAGATGGTCTTAGACATCATTCGTGTTGACACTGTAGTTGGATTAACACGGTGCCCTCAAGCTGGCAGGACACGAGATGGTATTGTTGTGAGCTGTTGGTTAGACTGTTATGTTGTCAGTCAGGACACAGATAGTTGTGTTTGGATGATAATTTCTCATTGTCTAGATTATAGTACGACTGGTCGCTGAACGGATTGAGGACTGGTCTGAGTGGACTATGCCACAATATTATATTAAATCTACATTACCATTGATGCTGCAAAACACTGAAGAACTCCAAGTACAACATAATTCATTTCATTTTATCTAATTCACCTTTACACAAGTTAATCAATTACAATCACCAAATATACTTCTTAAAATACTCAAGAACTATCACATTCGATTCCTAAAATATCTACATCTGGTAGCAAGGTGAATGTTGCCATTGCCTACACCGAGTCTGAGCCAGTCTAACCTCTACATTGTCTTGACCCAGAATGCCCAGTTTAGGAGAGACCTTTCTCTCCTGGCCATCATTAAAGCTTGCTTCTTGCTGTAAGGCCATGCACTCAGTTCAATGTGATCGTACCTCACATTGCAGCTCATAACAAAGAGAAAGACACCACTTTGTGGTAAGCACAGCTCTGAGAACCAAGTATCCACTGGAATAAGTCAACACCTCAGGGGCACCATTTGCTTTTAGCTAGAGTACCTTTAGCCTTTAGCTAGAGCACCATAGAGTAGAGTACTAACTCACACTGGCAACTTAAAAGGTTGCTGAATGCCAGGGATGGAGTCTATAGTCCTGTGGATGTGGGAATCAAAGGGGAAAACTACCACATTATTCATTCCAAGACAATCATAACTTCCGAAAAAAGAATTCTCCTATATACACATAATCAGAGACAATCACAATGTCTAGCCAGAGTGTGTCTAGCCATTGGCAGACAGAAGGCAAAATTTTTAGGTCCTTGCTTGCCATTAAGCTTTAGTGGGTAATTTCAGATTTCTCTCTTGTTCCAGATATACTGCTCTGTCCAGTGAGATCAACTGTCATGTTAGGTTAGGTTATGTCGAATGACGTTGATCATTCCCATGCATGCTTAGTCCTCCGATGCAGCAGCCATCCCAGAGTGAGTCTGCTTCACTGTTCCCATTAGGAGGTGATTATGGATATCTCCTCTCTTTCCCAAGGCAGCACTGACATACTTGACCAGGCTTCACTCCCAGCTCAGGCAGTTGGCCTAGAGTCGGTGTCTTGTCAGTATCTACCAAATGAGTCTACACTGTCTTGATTTGATTATACCAGGCCTGTTCGGGAAGGTTAACCCGGTCAACAAATGCCCGCAGAAGTCAGATGTGTCAGCCTAACGGCGCAAGAACGCAGCTTTGCTGTAAACAGGCACACCGCAATCACGTCCGGAAAAAAAACACTCCGGATGAACGCAGAAGAAGAAGATACCAGGCCTGTCCATGCTTCTTCTCCCTTTGCAGACAGACAGGATGTTGAGCCATTTCAAAATACCTCTAATGTTTATCAAACCATCTGCACCTTGAGCTGTCTCACACTTCAGAACCAGAAATTTTATCTTGTAGTCAAAAGGGCAGTTGGCTAGGCCTCATTCAGATCAGATGACCAAACCATTCTACTTTCTGTCTATATATTCCTTACATGATAATGATGTAGTAATTCTTTAAAAATCAGTTTCTCATTCTGTCTCTCTTCTGGCGACAAGAACAGCTTTTATCACAGATCTGTTTTCAAAGTTTTCAATCTTCTGCTTTCAATTCCCCAAATATGGACAATATAAACAAACAAACACAGTGAACAGAACAAAGACACTGTCATAAACAGAATATATACATACTACAGACAGGTTTCTCTTCTACACCTCCATGAGAACACACAAACATACCTGGCTAAGCACAGAAAGTCCATTCTGGTACAGCAAGTTCATGTAATCTTCTGGGGTAACTACCAAGATTTTGTACACCCTGAAACAATAAGCAGTCGCGTGTTTCAGTGATTATCTTAAGACACTGACAATGCACTGACTTCATGCATTTGATAATGTATTTGTTTCACTGACTACACAAAGGCTTCAGATAAATAAGACATGTCAAAATTGTAAAGATGCTTCCAGATTTCCAAACAGATGGGAAAGACAGGGACATCACAATCATCACTAGCATTTTTTGGTCAGATTTTTTTGTCGAGATTTGTTCAGTAATTTGCCATTGCTTTCTGAACAACACTCTCATACCTTCTAAATCAGTGGTTCTCAACCTTTTTTGGCCTGTGCCCCCCTTCACCATATTTTCAGAACGCCACCCCCCCCCCCCCCCCTTCTATCAAAAATTTGGCCCGTGCCCCCCTTCACCGTATTTTCAGAACGTCATTCCCCCCCTTTCATATTTCCTATCTAAAAATCCCCCCACCCCTACACAGTATACGTAAAAGTGGAAGGCAAATGTAATAGCATATACTAAAACAAGTCCAGACATCCACATAAAACATGATTTGTGGGTCTACTTACTTTATAAAATGAATTTTAGAAGGATGAGACATACATAACTGTAAAGTATGAAGGGAAAAACAATATCAAGTAATCGGTTCTTGTGTTAACACGATCTTGAAATGGTCTTCATTCCCCCCCTGGAAACCCTAAAATTCGGGGGGGGGGGGGGGGTTCCCCATGGAAAGCCAGTATTCTAACCCATAAACTGCCATAGCTGCTATTTTCTGACTTGATTGAGGAAAAGACTACGGAAGCAAATATATGAAAACCTTACGAGCACAGTGTCTGCCACATGACCCTGGGGTCGAGTCCCTGGGTGACCAGTACCAGCGTTGTCTTGCGGAAATTCTCCACTGCCAGAGCTTCCTCCGGGGTGTGCTCTCTCTTCCTTTCTGCCATCATCTTCATCATGCACATCAACTCTTCAGTGGCCTGCAGGAGGAGGAGGAGTGTAATATGTTGAATACAGGTTGTCATGAATGCAAGGCAAGCAGCAAAACTGTTAAATATTAGACACATGGAGAAAGAGGGGGAAAGCGGGAGGGAAGGAAGGGAGAGAGAGAGAGAGAGAGAGAGAGAGAGAGAGAGAGAGAGAGAGAGAGAGAGAGAGAGAGAGAGAGAGAGAGAGAGAGAGGGGGAGAGAGAGAAAGAGAGAGAGGGGAGAGAGAGAGAGGGAGAGAGAGAGGGAGAGAGAGAGAGAGGGGGGGGGAGAAGAGAGAGAGAGAGAGAGAGAGGGAGAGAGAGAGGGAGAGAGAGAGAGAGAGAGAGAGAGAGAGAGAGAGAGAGAGAGATAGAGAGAGAGAGAGAGAGAGAGATCCCTAGAGAGACACTGCATGCTAGAAAGAGAGAGAGAGAGAGAGAGAGAGAGAGAGAGAGGGGGGGGGCACGGGGCACATGTACACTAAGGAAGGATTGGTGGAAGAAAGAAAGGGTGGATGGCTGGATTGATGAATGGAATGATGGAAGGGGAGAATTAAAGCGAGACTGGAAAGAATGTTGAATGATAGAAATGATAAGAGTAAGAAAGGAAAATAATGGAAGGAAGGAAGGAAGGAAGGAAGGAAGGAAGGAAGGAAGGAAGGAAGGAAGGAAGGAAGGAAAATATTAAAATAAAGATTTAGAAAGAGAGTGAGTAAGTAAGAAAGGGAGTCACAAAAAGAGTAAATAAAACAGGAAAGGACAATTAAAGAAGAAAGAGGCCTACAACATGTGAAGGCCATTATACCTCTTATGCCTATAGCAAGTTCCTGTTATGAACATGCTGGCAATGAGTTTGTTGCTTGCCGTCTGGGAAGGCATCAAGTCATCACAAGTCTCAGTTCTTCAAGTCGTACAACAAGAGTGAACAGTCCAAATAGACCGCATTTTAAAACAACAATGAAAGGCACATTGCAACAAACTGACCTGAAGATACTGATGAGGGTAAGGCAGAATGTTCTTGAAAGCCCATTGTAGATTCTGGTGGACAGCCAGTTGTCTCATGAAGTGGCTTGAGTAATCACAGGCCATCCTCAGTAGTCCATAGTAAGCTGGCAGCATGCCTCGGTTGAAGAGGATGTTTTGTTCATCTTCATGGTCAGCACTGAAAAGTACATAATTCGTTTATGAATTTAACTGTATGTGACAACACACTAAGGCAGGCTGGGTGAAAGAATGCAAGGCAGAAAACAAGTTATAAGTGCATTAAAAAGAATAGACAAGGAGGGAGAAAGAAGCAAGATAAGCCACTTTATAAAACACATAACTCCTTATATCCCAAGCAAGTTATTGACATGTAACAGTAGTGGAGGATTAGGGTATTAGGATCTAGTGGGAAACAGCTACAGCACGATTGAGCATCGGAGGAGAATGGGGGGGGGGGGGGGGATGCTCAAGTCGTGACGTAGTGGGTTGTCAGGGGGCAGTCAACATCCCGCCTGAGAACTGGAAAGAAGCCATATTGTCATCATGAAGAAAATAAACAGTCTTTGAATAAAACACCCAGTCTTTGTTGGTTCTGTACTCTGTTATAGGACTAATTTTGGAGCCTACGACCGAGGATTTGAGCCTGGTATAATTCGGTCTACAGAGAAACAACGCGAAGTCATGCTGTATACATGTAACATCGCGGAGGTCAAAAACTGAGAAGATGATCCTTGCTCCGTTTGTCTAAATCGCCAGAAACAATTTCGGCGCGCTTTTAAACCAGCTTTGAACGTAACAAGGCGCAGTGGGAAAGATGGCCAATAAGTAAGTTATCTGTGAATACAGAGACCAAAAGCCCGGCCAGGGGTGGTTGTCTGTAAGTCTTTTTCAAGACTTGAGATAACAAAATAAATTGGCGTCAAGAGAAGAGTGAAAGCCAACCCAACTTCCCATAACGAGTGGCAGCGCCTGCAAACACCATCATAACGACTCCTCTTGGTCATTACTCTGCCGAACGTGTAAAGTTCAAGTCAGTAAATCAATATCTCGAACGAGGAGTGTGCTTAGTTTGATCATGTCTTGAGCAAGCAGAAGGTTTGGATAAAGGGCAAATCCAGAAATCCAGTCGTCTGATCGTTGAGTCAGGTGAGAAAGAACATTTCAATAAGACAATCAAGTTCAGCCTCAATGTTAAATAGGTTTAGTTCGAAACGCTAATAAATAGAAAAAAAGAACGCTGGTAAAAGACAATCGAGACAGCAAATAAATAAGGGTTGCCCAATGTTTTGTTAACGAGTCAGAATATCTCGGGGCTCTACTGCAATCGAGAGCCGCTCGCTGTTGTGTGTCAGACTATCTCAAGACTTCGATGATGTACTCCATCTCAGAAGGGACCCAACCAAGGGTTGAAGAACTGTACTGAGGCCCTGTGAGATTTTGTTGTGCCCTATCGAGGCCTGTGGACTACAGTCGAGCATTTTTTACCTCAAGAGGCTTGGTATAGCCGTCACTTTTCATTGTCCACCTCAAGAGAAGAGGCTTGGTATAGCCGTCACTTTTCATTGTCCACCTCAAGAGGCTTGGTAGAGCCGTCGCTTTGCATTGTACAACTCAAGAGGCTTGGCATAGCCACCGTTTTGCATTTTTTACCTCAAGAGGCCTACCATGGCCGTTGCCTGAACTTTATCGTTTTCAAGGGGCTTACCATAGCCGTTGCCTGGAATTATCGCTTCCAAAGGGCTTACCATAGCCTGAATTTTGCCATTTTCAAGAGCTTTGTCCAAGCTGCCACCTGCGTTGTCGTTTGTTTCAACGGGCTACCAAAGCCGCTGCCATACAGGGAGCTGACCAAGACTGCTCTCTGATCGCTGTCTGATCGATTTGAAGCCTATTGTCGGAAAGTGCTGCTCTTTGATCCCTGTTTGATCGTTTTGAAACTTGCTGTCGGAAAGTGCTGCTCTTTGATCGTTCAAAAAACTGGGACACCCACGCTCTAGACTTCACAAACGGGAACAAATACTTGTAACTGAACGGATAACGAAAAGGAAGCAAAGTATGGAACAATATTGATTTAATTAAGTAAGTAAAATTATAATTTGACATATAAAATTGACATATAAATTTTGGGTTATAATAATTAACTTGGAATTGAATAAGATTAATATTATACTAATATAATGATATATGTTGCAATTTTGTGTTGTACGGGGGTATTTCATATTTCAGATCTACAATATGGAGGCCCTAGATATTTCGTTAGGACAGGTACTTGGTGGTGTAAGTAGCAAAGTTAGACATAATACTAAAACAGCATCTTGTTTGGTTCATAATAGTGTATAGTGGATTAGATTACATTGCCGAACATTGTCAACATACAACATACTGGATAAATATGAATAAGGAATTAGGACGCGTGACTGCATGGTTGCAAGAATTGAAAGTAGCGGTCGATGAGGTTAATAATTTTGTAGAAAGGTTAAGAAGAAGAACAAATGGATTAGAGACCTATAGATTTGATGTACCGTGTAACAGAGTAAGAGGGAATAACAGGAGACAGCCAGTACTTAATGAAGACAGAAGACGATATGATTCTATGTATGCGGCTGGTTACGATGAACCAGGACCCAATATCTATAAGGTAAGAGACGGTGAAAAGAACAGACGTAATAGTGAAAGGTCGGACTGGTATAGCAGTTATAAATACAAAAATGGGCGTGAGAGAAACTTTTCAAAGAAATCATGGGACTGGCCCTCTCACAGTGCAACCGCTAGAAAAAGACGTAATGACTGGTTTGAAAAGAGACAAAGACAATATTTGAAGTCAGGATCGAAAGACAGAGTAGAACACAAAGATAAGAATTTAACGACTCCTAAAGTACTGGCCAATATTAGGATTGAACAGGAAAAGAAGACGACGGTATTAGTAAAGAAAAGAAACCGAGAGACACAGACGCAGGCAGGTAATACGATAGAAAATAGTACACAGACTCAGGTAGATACAGTAGAGAAAAAGGTCCAGGTACAACCAGCCGGCAAGATAACAAAGGGAAGTCAAACTGACTTAATAGTCGACACGTTAGTAATAGATAAAATGAGTTGACCTGTAGTTTACAGAGCTTGTTTAAGATGATATTCTAGATATGGTGATGTATTAAGAATTAGTTTTGTAAAATGTTGTGAGGGGAGATAATCAATGTTTGACTTCCAGAAAAAGGAACGGTCAGTTGTTAAATAGTGATTTTGGTTGAGGGGAACAAGTATTGTTCCGCGTTATGATGATCTGTAGATAACAGATAAATATATATATGTATATGTATATACGTATTTTGGCATTAATGCTGGGCATTGAGTTGTTTTGTTTTATAACAAAATAGGTTATAGAAATAGTGGAATGAATAGCTCATATAGGAGGCCAATGTGGATGGGCCACTGTACGTAGTTAATTTTAAAGGGAATTGTTTTTTTTTGGAAAAACCTTCTCTTTAGCGAGAAGACAATTGTTTTATTGCCTCATGTATAATGTTTTTTTGCTTGATTTGGTCCCGTAAAATGATTGTTATTATTTTAGAATAGGGTTATTGTGTTCTTAGACTTTTGTGTATAAACTACTGGTCCGTAAAAGAGACCAGTAGTATTAGGTAACAATAGAATAGGATGTATGTTGTATCATCATCACCATCATCATCACTATCATCATCACCATCATACCTTTAGTTGAGTTGAGGGGAAACATAAATGATTGTTATAAAAATTTGGGGGGGGGGGGGATATGATGTTCTGTTGTGATTTTATTTCGCTGTTTTGTATGTTAAATAGTAGTTAATTAAGTTATGTTTAATTTACAAGGTTTTGTCTAAAATAAAGACAATACAGGGGGCTTTAATTAGGACCCTTCGTTCAGAAAAGAGTTAATAAAAATACTGAGAGCTAATAGAGAGACACATTCTCTTAGTGAAGAATAAGTTCATGGGTGCTGTGATAATCAGCATAATGAGGTTGATATGGTACTGGAAACATATACCGGGGATGGTTATGGGAAAGTTTAGAGATACACTAAAGTCAGCATTAATTAGAAAAATATGGGATTGGAAGCCACATGGGAGAAGAAAAGATTAATGAATACAGCAGTAGAGTAAATGAGGGGAAAGTTGAACATAGTTTCCATAGGGTCAGAAGAGCCATGATATACCCAAGATTGCTGGGTTATAGATTACCCAGATGAAGAGTAAACATGAATTGGATCCATGTTTGATTAGACACTGTAGATAACAGTACAATAGTAAAGGGGTGTAAGTGTGTTAATGAGAAATGAACATAGTGGAGACATAATGACATAGTTAGTTAGTTAGTTAGTTAGTCGACAGATCATCCTCGTTGCACATCGGACCATTCAGTCCATAAGTGCTCGGATCCCCTCCTCAGCAAATCCCGCAGCGTGTAGCGGCTAACGACGCCAGTTCTGTGTTGGTTTATCAATCTTCTTTGGCTTCCTGCGTAGTGTTCTTGTTTGGCCACCCCTCTTTTAATTTGCTGCTCTCGCAGTCTGGCCATTGTTGTAGATTCACAGTCATCACTTGGTTCTTGCAAAAGTCTCACTTCTCGTAGAGCATTCAGAATGTCAGCCTGGTCCATGGCGCGTCCGCCCTCAACAGTAGCCTCACCTGCGAGCTTGTCAGCCCGCTCATTTCCTTGTACTCCCGCATGCCCTGGCACGAAGATGAAACTAATCTTTGCCAGCCGAGACCGCTTCAGAGGCAGCAACCATTCTCTTCGAATCGACCCCTCCTCTATCCTCTTGATCATGTTCATTGAGTCGCTAAGGAAACAAGCCCTAGTGAATGTCTGTGTCTCGAGCCATGTTATTGCTTTACTTACTGCCATGACTTCCATGGTCAGGCTACTTGTGGTTTCAGTGAAAGCACCAGAGTCCTCCTTCACAATTCTCCCTCCGGCCCGAGCTGTAAAGGCCCATGAGCTTCTCACATGTCGGACGACCGACCCATCTGTGTAGATGACCGCGTCACTGTCTAGCGAATTCTCGAAAATCAACGCTTGTACTTCAGCCTCAACAGCAGCCGGATTTTCTTGTCTGCATTTTCTATCTAGTTGGATGCAAACTGAAAAGGATGTGCAGAAGTCTGTTGGCACTTGCACCCACTCCTCGCCAGGTTCTAAGTCCTCAAGTGAACACACCTGTTGAAGAATGTCCTCGGCTTGACCCATCCACGACCGTCCTCTTTTTAACCTGCTGCCCTTCACCTTCCTAATTTCACTATGCAGTGGATGCTGTGTGTTTGCGTTAATTCTGAGGTAGGCACGTGCCCTGCAAACTTGCATTCTCTCTTCAATGGTTGGAAAATCAAGAAGGTAGCGCATCGCCCTGCATGCTGTATCTCTTGTACATCCAAGAATAATGCGCATAGCTTCATTCTGTATCCTTTCCATCCTTTCTATCTGCTTATGGCTGACAGTCAGGATTGCCATTGCATACTCCAAAACAGACATGACCAGCCCCTCGTACAGAAGACATAGATGGCGCTGCTCACAGTTTACTGCCGCCATCACCCGCATCGCTGCCAAACCCCGCTTGGCCTTTGTTATCACCTGGTCTATGTGCACATTATAAGCAAGGCTTCGATCAAACCGTATCCCCAGGTAATTCATTGCCTGCGTTCTTTCCACCGTCTCTGAACACAGCATTACAGTTGGTGTTGGATTGTTGACAATATGATTATTCAACGAGAACCAGGTCACTGTTGCCTTAGTTGGGTTGACCATTGCCCCAGCTTCATCACACCAAGTACTTATGCGATTGAGTTCGGTTTGTAGTTCCACAGCAACCTCCTCTCTATCCTTACCCTGACGATACACTAAAACATCATCGGCATATGACAATGTCCTGCCAGGTCCAGTGATCTGCTCACTGGTGATTCTCACTGTGTAGGCGTTGAACAGTACCGGAGATAATGGTGATCCCTGTGGTAGGCCAGGATATATTGTTGTTGGTTCCGAAGTCCAACTGCCACATCTAAAAACTACTTTCCGTTGGAAGAGAGCTGCAGCGATCCAACTAAGGAGGAATGGACTTACGTTTAGTTCAAGAAGCTGAAACATTAAAAAATCCAGTGGTACTCTGTTGTATGCGTCCTCAAGATCAATCGCTGCAGCAACGGTTTCAGTGCCTGAGTGGAAACCTTCATAGACATCGTGGGCAAAGACTGCTGCATTGGTCCAGGTTTCTCTTTTTGGACGGTACCCACCCAGGGTAGGTGGGAAAACACCTTGCCTCTCTAGTTGGCTTGATATTTTCCTGGCAATTACCTTCTCCAGCAGCTTGCCTATTGTATTCTGCATGGTTATAATTCGATATCCCTGAATTTTCTTGTGGTCTTTGTCAGGCTTCGGCAAGGGAATCAGATAGCTGTGTAACCATTCCTCCTTGATGCTAGCACTCCCTATACTGTTGTTGTACATGTCTGCTAGTTTCTCTAGCTCATTGTCGGTACACCTATTTATGTCGTCGTATCTTATGCCAT
Organism: Cepaea nemoralis; assembly: GCA_014155875.1. Classification (NCBI taxonomy): domain Eukaryota; kingdom Metazoa; phylum Mollusca; class Gastropoda; order Stylommatophora; family Helicidae; genus Cepaea; species Cepaea nemoralis. The sequence continues at coordinate 108,493 of JACEFZ010028104.1, forward strand.
CAGGACCTGGAGCACTGTTTTTTGATCGTCGAAGCACAGCCTTGATTTCTTTCACTGTCACTGTGTCTTCATCCGAAGTGTCCTGGGCCTTGCATCTGTCTGAGGTGACCTCCTTGGCCAGATTCCGGCCTCCCATGTCTGTCTGGTTGCTCTGCTCAAGGTAGCGTTCAAAGAGGGCTTTGCCCTTGTCCTCGTCAGTCCTCTGCCAGATGAGGTCAGCACCTTGGAAGTCAGGAATGCTCTTATTCTTGACTACACCACTCATGCTTTTATGTAGTCGCCAGAACAATTTCAGTGACTTGTCTGTGCTTACTCTTTGACACACCTCTGCCCATTTTTCGCTTTTAACCACCGTGACCAGTTTTTTGAAATAGCTTACTTTTGTGTGCATCTCTCTTTCTAAGTGCAAGCAGGAACTAGGATGACCAGCTCTGTTCTTCTTGGCATTTTGCCATCTCCTTACAGCACTACGCTTATCCACCCAAGCCTTCTCCACCTCGAAACTCCACCACGGTGGCTGCTCCCAGCTTTTTTTCCTTTTCTTCCTGCCCTGAAACGTTCTGCGCTTGTCACGTCTTATTTTACTCACCACATCTTGCCCTGTACTGTCATACTGGAACGTCTTTACCTTTAGCTTGTGCTGCCTGGTTCTGCCTTTCTCCACCAATATGCTGCATGGGTGGTGGTCGCTGCCATGGTGTCCTAGGACACCCCATCTACACACTGTAGTGAGTGAAGGTGAAACTAGCGCCAGATCAATAGCACTGTCCTCATCGCCAGGACGGCTTGCTGTCCTGGTGACACAGCCACTGTTGATACAAACCAGGTCGATGGTTTCCAGTGCAGTCTCGAGCTCCTCCCCTTGTGTATTGGAGGAAGTGTTTCCCCATGATCTGCCTTTAGCGTTGAAGTCACCACAGAAAATAACATTTCTCTCGTGGCCTAATATGCCACTTAAGCACTGCCACTTCTGGGCGTCCACACTCGCATTGCGGGCATAAACATTAACCAATACGAATGGTATACTGGAATGAACTCTCAACGCCTGTATTTGTATATCGTCACTGTTCCAACTGGACATGTCTAGCTCTGACGCCACCATGCTGTCGCGAACGAGAATCGCCGTTCCCAGATGTCGTCTGTTATAGAAACATTTGAAGCCGGCAATTCGGAGTAGCTGATCGCCCAGTCTCGTCTCCTGGAGTGCTACAATGTCGTTCCTGTAAACTAGGGTTTCTAAAATAGAGCCCCGTTGTTTTACACTGGCACAGTTCCAATATAGAATACGGATGTTCCTGAGTCCTAGACGGTGACACTTGAGTCTAAAACGTCTCAAGCCACCGCGCTTACCTGGCTTCTTTTTCCCTGCGCGGTTACCCCGCCGCTTCGGTATGTTGACTGCTGATCCTTCGGAAAACACACGTTGTTCCGCCATGTTGAAAAAACGTAAACACAGACTTTTGATTGAGAACCACACACGCTGCTGAAAATTCACTCAAGGATGGCTTCGCTCGATGCACGAACTCCGTAGCACCCGCGCAGATCTTGAGTAGAAACTCCTGGTTTTACATCCTGGCACACCAATTACACGCAAGAAATGAATAAATCCATCCCTTACGCGAAAAAGTTAACGAGCACAAAACAACACGACCGTCCGTCGCCATCTTGAAACCGGAAGCATCAATGACATAGGGTTTTTGAGAGTCCGTAATAGATGGACTGTGATAAAGTCGATTGCAAGTAGTCACAGACAGGAGTTAGGAGTAGTATAAGGTTGCTGTTGATAACGGCATAAGTGGAGGTTTTAGTAGATATGCCCATAAGAAATGGACATTAAGAGAGAATTTTTGACTGAGGTATAGGAGAAGATTAGTTATGCGAGGTGATGTGGTTATGTGAGGTGATGTGTATAATGTTGGAGGAGGTCTTAAGGGATAATAGACCTTTTTAATTGTGTCCTCGGGATGTGTTTTGTGGTTAACATTACAATGTGAGGTTGAGGTAAGGTAGTGTCTGTAATATATAGACACTTAGAAGTGAAGAATATTTTTGATGGTTGGTATTTGATGCTGTAGATAGCAGCGTAAACTGTTACCATAATGAGTGGTACTGTGGGAGATATAATTGTTTTAGACTTTATTACATAAAGTCTCAAATGACATAGGAGGGTAAAGGAGTATGGTTTGGTAAAGGGGGTGTGTGATTTAGCTGAGTGTGGTCTTTGTGTGGAAGAGTTCTACTGCTTCTGTTAAATTCCGGTGGCCACCGATTCTTTGTTCTCCTATCGTGTGAAAGTGATTTCAGGAGAATTAGTGGGGTTGCTGATGATAAAAGGGAGTGGTATCAGCGTTTGAAATTGTAAGCGGATTGCTTATGAAGAGAAGAAGAAGTATTTAAGAAGACGTGTTATGAGGTGTTGTATAAAGTTGAGATATAAATGTTATTAATGATATGTAAATATGTTATGTTTTTGAAGGGTCAGACACGAAGACGTTTTTGAAGGGTCGGAAACGAAGAAGAAGTGGGTTGATATATAGCAGGGGAAAAAGTTAAAGAATAGAATATTTACTTAACTTGGAGTTGGTTTGGGGAAGATTAGAGGAACTGTGAGAAGTAAGGAAAAAGAGGGAATAGAGTAAGGGGATTAGGAGTAAAGATTTTTCCTTTATAAGGAAAATTCTTTAGTAAACATAGGGAGGTGTAACAGTAGTGGAGGATTAGGGTATTAGGATCTAGTGGGAAACAGCTACAGCACGATTGAGCATCGGAGGAGAATGGGGGGGGGGGGGATGCTCAAGTCGTGACGTAGTGGGTTGTCAGGGGGCAGTCAACATCCCGCCTGAGAACTGGAAAGAAGCCATATTGTCATCATGAAGAAAATAAACAGTCTTTGAATAAAAAACCCAGTCTTTGTTGGTTCTGTACTCTGTTATAGGACTAATTTTGGAGCCTACGACCGAGGATTTGAGCCTGGTATAATCCGGTCTACAGAGAAACAACGCGAAGTCATGCTGTATACTATGTAACATCGCGGAGGTCAAAAACTGAGAAGATGATCCTTGCTCCGTTTGTCTAAATCGCCAGAAACAATTTCGGCGCGCTTTTAAACCAGCTTTGAACGTAACAAGGCGCAGTGGGAAAGATGGCCAATAAGTAAGTTATCTGTGAATACAGAGACCAAAAGCCCGGCCAGGGGTGGTTGTCTGTAAGTCTTTTTCAAGACTTGAGATAACAAAATAAATTGGCGTCAAGAGAAGAGTGAAAGCCAACCCAACTTCCCATAACGAGTGGCAGCGCCTGCAAACACCATCATAACGACTCCTCTTGGTCATTACTCTGCCGAATGTGTCAAGTTCAAGTCAGTAAATCAATATCTCGAACGAGGAGTGTGCTTAGTTTGATCATGTCTTGAGCAAGCAGAAGGTTTGGATAAAGGGCAAATCCAGAAATCCAGTCGTCTGATCGTTGAGTCAGGTGAGAAAGAACATTTCAATAAGACAATCAAGTTCAGCCTCAATGTTAAATAGGTTCGTTCGAAACGCTAATAAATAGAAAAAAAGAACGCTGGTAAAGACAATCGAGACAGCAAATAAATAAGGGTTGCCCAATGTTTTGTTAACGAGTCAGAATATCTCGGGGCTCTACTGCAATCGAGAGCCGCTCGCTGTTGTGTGTCAGACTATCTCAAGACGTCGATGATGTACTCCATCTCAGAAGGGACCCAACCAAGGGTTGAAGAACTGTACTGAGGCCCTGTGAGATTTTGTTGTGCCCTATCGAGGCCTGTGGACTACAGTCGAGCATTTTTTACCTCAAGAGGCTTGGTATAGCCGTCACTTTTCATTGTCCACCTCAAGAGAAGAGGCTTGGTATAGCCGTCACTTTTCATTGTCCACCTCAAGAGGCTTGGTAGAGCCGTCGCTTTGCATTGTACAACTCAAGAGGCTTGGCATAGCCACCGTTTGCATTTTTTTACCTCAAGAGGCCTACCATGGCCGTTGCCTGAACTTTATCGTTTTTCAAGGGGCCTTACATAGCCGTTGCCTGGAATTATCGCTTCCAAAGGGCTTACCATAGCCTGAATTTTGCCATTTTCAAGAGCTTTGTCCAAGCTGCCACCTGCGTTGTCGTTTGTTTCAACGGGCTACCAAAGCCGCTGCCATACAGGGAGCTGACCAAGACTGCTCTCTGATCGCTGTCTGATCGATTGGAAGCCTACTGTCGGGAAGTGCTGCTCTCTGATCGTTGTCTGATCGATTTGAAGCCTATTGTCGGGAAGTGCTGCTCTTTGATCCCTGTTTGATCATTTTGAAACTTGCTGTCGGAAAGTGCTGCTCTTTGATCGTTCAAAAAACTGGGACACCCACGCTCTAGACTTCACAAACGGGAACAAATACTTGTAACTGAACGGATAACGAAAAGGAAGCAAAGTATGGAACAATATTGATTTAATTAAGTAAGTAAAATTATAATTTGACATATAAAATTGACATATAAATTTTGGGTTATAATAATTAACTTGGAATTGAATAAGATTAATATTATACTAATATAATGATATATGTTTGCAATTTGTGTTGTACGGGGGTATTTCATATTTCAGATCTACAATATGAGGCCCTAGATATTTCGTTAGGACAGGTACTTGGTGGTGTAAGTTAGCAAAGTTAGACATAATACTAAAACAGCATCTTGTTTTGGTTCATAATAGGTATAGTGGATTAGATACATTGCCGAACATTGTCAACATACAACCATACTGGATAAATATGAATAAGGAATTAGGACGCGTGACTGCATGGTTGCAAGAATTGAAAGTAGCGGTCGATGAGGTTAATAATTTTGTAGAAAGGTTAAGAAGAAGAACAAATGGATTAGAGACCTATAGATTTGATGTACCGTGTAACAGAGTAAGAGGGAATAACAGGAGACAGCCAGTACTTAATGAAGACAGAAGACGATATGATTCTATGTATGCGGCTGGTTACGATGAACCAGGACCCAATATCTATAAGGTAAGAGACGGTGAAAAGAACAGACGTAATAGTGAAAGGTCGGACTGGTATAGCAGTTATAAATACAAAAATGGGCGTGAGAGAAACTTTTCAAAGAAATCATGGGACTGGCCCTCTCACAGTGCAACCGCTAGAAAAAGACGTAATGACTGGTTTGAAAAGAGACAAAGACAATATTTGAAGTCAGGATCGAAAGACAGAGTAGAACACAAAGATAAGAATTTAACGACTCCTAAAGTACTGGCCAATATTAGGATTGAACAGGAAAAGAAGACGACGGTATTAGTAAAGAAAAGAAACCGAGAGACACAGACGCAGGCAGGTAATACGATAGAAAATAGTACACAGACTCAGGTAGATACAGTAGAGAAAAAGGTCCAGGTACAACCAGCCGGCAAGATAACAAAGGGAAGTCAAACTGACTTAATAGTCGACACGTTAGTAATAGATAAAATGAGTTGACCTGTAGTTTACAGAGCTTGTTTAAGATGATATTCTAGATATGGTGATGTATTAAGAATTAGTTTTGTAAAATGTTGTGAGGGGAGATAATCAATGTTTGACTTCCAGAAAAAGGAACGGTCAGTTGTTAAATAGTGATTTGGTTGAGGGGAACAAGTATTGTTCCGCGTTATGATGATCTGTAGATAACAGATAAATATATATATGTATATGTATATACGTATTTTGGCATTAATGCTGGGCATTGAGTTGTTTTGTTTTATAACAAAATAGGTTATAGAAATAGTGGAATGAATAGCTCATATAGGAGGCCAATGTGGATGGGCCACTGTACGTAGTTAATTTTAAAGGGAATTGTTTTTTTTGGAAAAACCTTCTCTTTAGCGAGAAGACAATTGTTTTATTGCCTCATGTATAATGTTTTTTTGCTTGATTTGGTCCCGTAAAATGATTGTTATTATTTTAGATATGGGTTATTGTGTTCTTAGACTTTTGTGTATAAACTACTGGTCCGTAAAAGAGACCAGTAGTATTAGGTAACAATAGAATAGGATGTATGTTGTATCATCATCACCATCATCATCACTATCATCATCACCATCATACCTTTAGTTGAGTTGAGGGGAAACATAAATGATTGTTATAAAATTTGGGGGGGGGGGGGGGGATATGATGTTCTGTTGTGATTTTATTTCGCTGTTTTGTATGTTAAATAGTAGTTTAATTAAGTTATGTTTAATTTACAAGGTTTTGTCTAAAATAAATACAAAACAGGGGGCTTTAATTAGGACCCTTCGTTCAGAAAAGAGTTAATAAAAATACTGAGAGCTAATAGAGAGACACATTCTCTTAGTGAAGAATAAGTTCATGGGTGCTGTGATAATCAGATAATGAGGTTGATATGGTACTGGAAACATATACCGGGTATGGTTATGGGAAAGTTTAGAGATACACTAAAGTCAGCATAATTAGAAAAATATGGGATTGGAAGCCACATGGGAGAAGAAAAGATTAATGAATACAGCAGTAGAGTAAATGAGGGGAAAGTTGAACATAGTTTCCATAGGGTCAGAAGAGCCATGATATACCCAAGATTGCTGGGTTATAGATTACCCAGATGAAGAGTAAACATGAATTGGATCCATGTTTGATTAGACACTGTAGATAACAGTACAATAGTAAAGGGGTTGTAAGTGTTACTGAGAAATGAACATAGTGGAGACATAATGACATAGGGTTTTTGAGAGTCCGTAATAGATGGACTGTGATAAAGTCGATTGCAAGTAGTCACAGACAGGAGTTAGGAGTAGTATAAGGTTGCTGTTGATAACGGCATAAGTGGAGGTTTTAGTAGATATGCCCATAAGAAATGGACATTAAGAGAGAATTTTTGACTGAGGTATAGGAGAAGATTAGTTATGCGAGGTGATGTGGTTATGTGAGGTGATGTGTATAAGTTGGAGGAGGTCTTTAAGGGATAATAGACCTTTTTAATTGTGTCCTCGGGATGTGTTTTTGTGGTTAACATTACAATGTGAGGTTGAGGTAAGGTAGTGTCTGTAATATATAGACACTTAGAAGTGAAGAATATTTTTGATGGTTGGTATTTGATGCTGTAGATAGCAGCGTAAACTGTTACCATAATGAGTGGTACTGTGGGAGATATAATTGTTTTTAGACTTTATTACATAAAGTCTCAAATGGACATAGGAGGGTAAAGGAGTATGGTTGGTAAAGGGGGGGTGTGTGATTTAGCTGAGTGTGGTCTTTGTGTGGAAGAGTTCTACTGCTTCTGTTAAATTCCGGTGGCACCGATTCTTGTCTTCCTATCGTGTGAAAGTGATTCAGGAGAATTAGTGGGGTTGCTGATGATAAAAGGGAGTTGGTATCAGCGTTTGAAATTGTAAGCGGATTGCTTATGAAGAGAAGAAGAAGTATTAAGAAGACGTGTTATGAGGTGTTGTATAAAGTGAGATATAAATGTTATTAATGATATGTAAATATGTTATGTTTTTGAAGGGTCAGACACGAAGACGTTTTTGAAGGGTCGGAAACGAAGAAGAAGTGGGTTGATATATAGCAGGGGGAAAAAGTTAAAGAATAGAATATTTACTTAACTTGGAGTTGGTTTGGGGAAGATTAGAGGAACTGTGAGAAGTAAGGAAAAAGAGGGAATAGAGTAAGGGGATTAGGAGTAAAGATTTTTCCTTTATAAGGAAAATTCTTTTGTAAACATAGGGAGGTGTAACAGTAGTGGAGGATTAGGGTATTAGGATCTAGTGGGAAACAGCTACAGCACGATTGAGCATCGGAGGAGAATGGGGGGGGGGGGGATGCTCAAGTCGTGACGTAGTGGGTTGTTCAGGGGACAGTCCACGATCCCGCCTTGAGCAACTGGGAAGAAGCCATATTGTCACATTGACAGAAAATAAACCAGGTCTTTGACATAAAAAACCCAGTCTTTGTTGTTCTGTACTCTGGTTACTAGGACTAATTTTGGAGCCTACTGACCGAGGATTTGAGCTGGTATAATCCGGTCTACAGAGAAACAACGCGAAGTCATGCCTGTATACTATATAACATCGCGGCAGGTCCAAAAACTGAGAAGATGATCCTTGCTCCGTTTGTCTAAATCGCCAGAAACAATTTCGGCGCGCTTTTTTAAACCCGCCATTGAACGTAAACAAGGCGCAGTGGGAAAGATGGCCAATTAAGTAAGTTATCTGTGAATTACAGCGACCACAAGCCCGGCCAGCTGTGGTTGGTTCTGTAAGTCTTTTTTCAAGACTTGAGATTAACAAATAAATTGGACGTCATGAGAAGAGCTGAAGCCCAACCCAATTCCCATAACGAGTAGGCAGCGCCTGCAAACACCATCATAACGACTCCTCTTTGGTCATTACTCGCGAATGCTGTCAAGTTCAAGTCAGTAAATCAATATCTCGAACGAGGAGTGTGCTGGCTTAGTTTGATCATGTCTTGAGCAAGCAGAAGGTTTGGATAAAGGGCAAATCCAGAAATCCAGTCGTCTGATCGTTGAGTCAGGTGAGAAAGAACATTTCAATAAGACAATCAAGTTCAGCCTCAATGTAAATAGGTTTCGTTTCGAAACGCTAATTAAATAGAAAAAAGAACGCTGGTAAAAGACACATCGAGACAGCAAATAAATAAGGGTTGCCCAATGTTTTGTTAACGAGTCAGAATATCTCGGGTGCTCTACTGCAATCGAGAGCCGCTCGCTGTTGTGTGTCCAGACTATACTCAAGACGTCGATGATGGTACTCCATCTCAGAAGGGACCCCACCAAGGGTTGAAGAACTGTACTGAGGCCCTGTGAGATTTTGTTGTGCCCTATCGAGGCCTGTGGACTACAGTCGAGCATTTTTACCTCAAGAGGCTTGGTATAGCCGTCACTTTCATTGTCCACATCAAGAGGCTTGGTATAGCCGTCACTTTTCATGTCCACCTCAAGAGGCTTGGTAGAGCCGTCGCTTTGCATTGTACAACTCAAGAGGCTTGGCATAGCCACCGTTTTGCATTTTTACCTCAAGAGGCCTACCATGGCCGTTGCCTGAACTTTATCGTTTTCAAGGGGCTTACCATAGCCGTTGCCTGGAATTATCGCTTCCAAAGGGCTTACCATAGCCTGAATTTTGCCATTTTCAAGAGCTTTGTCCAAGCTGCCACCTGCATTGTCGTTTGTTTCAACGGGCTACCAAAGCCGCTGCCATACAGGGAGCTGACCAAGACTGCTCTCTGATCGCTGTCTGATCGATTGGAAGCCTACTGTCGGGAAGTGCTGCTCTCTGATCGTTGTCTGATCGATTTGAAGCCTATTGTCGGGAAGTGCTGCTCTTTGATCCCTGTTTGATCGTTTTGAAACTTGCTGTCGGAAAGTGCTGCTCTTTGATCGTTCAAAAAACTGGGACACCCACGCTCTAGACTTCACAAACGGGAACAAATACTTGTAACTGAACGGATAACGAAAAGGAAGCAAAGTATGGAACAATATTGATTTAATTAAGTAAGTAAAATTATAATTTGACATATAAAATTGACATATAAATTTTGGGTTTATAATAATTAACTTGGAATTGAATAAGATTAATATTATACTAATATAATGATATATGTTGCAATTTTGTGTTGTACGGGGGTATTTCATATTTCAGATCTACAATATGGAGGCCCTAGATATTTCGTTAGGACAGGTACTTGGTAGGTGTAAGTAGCAAAGTTAGACATAATACTAAAACAGCATCTTGTTTGGTTCATAATAGTGTATAGTGGATTAGATTACATTGCCGAACATTGTCAACATACAACATACTGGATAAATATGAATAAGGAATTAGGACGCGTGACTGCATGGTTGCAAGAATTGAAAGTAGCGGTCGATGAGGTTAATAATTTTGTAGAAAGGTTAAAGAAGAAGAACAAATGGAATTAGAGACCTATAGATTTGATGTACCGTGTAACAGAGTAAGAGGGAATAACAGGAGACAGCCAGTACTTAATGAAGACAGAAGACGATATGATTCTATGTATGCGGCTGGTTACGATGAACAGGACCCAATATCTATAAGGTAAGAGACGGTGAGAAGAACAGACGTAATAGTGAAAGGTTCGGACTGGTATAGCAGTTATAAATACAAAAATGGGCGTGAGAGAAACTTTTCAAAGAAATCATGGGACTGGCCCTCTCACAGTGCAACCGCTAGAAAAAGACGTAATGACTGGTTTGAAAAGAGACAAAGACAACTATTTGAAGTCAGGATCGAAAGACAGAGTAGAACACAAAGATAAGAATTTAACGACTCCTAAAGTACTGGCCAATATTAGGATTGAACAGGAAAGAAGACGACGGTATTAGTAAAGAAAAGAAACCGAGAGAGACACAGACGCAGGCAGGTAATACGATAGAAAATAGTACACAGACTCAGGTAGATACTAGTAGAGAAAAAGGTCCAGGTACAACCAGCCGGCAAGATAACAAAGGAAGTCAAACTGACTTAATAGTCGACACGTTAGTAATAGATAAAATGAGTTGACCTGTAGTTTACAGAGCTTGTTTAAGATGATATTCTAGATATGGTGATGTATTAAGAATTAGTTTTGTAAAATGTTGTGAGGGGAGATAATCAATGTTTGACTTCCAGAAAAAGGAACGGTCAGTTGTTAAGGCGATGTGCGGCAGTAAAAACATCGATTTTTGGTCAATTTGGCTTTTTTTGGAATAGTTCATTTTTAGACACCTTATCATGTCTTCTATCAGATTCTGTACTTATTTTTGTTTAAAAACTTTTATTTTAATGCAATATTCATAATTTACTGAACCCACCCTAGGTGCCAAATTGTATAATTATTGAAAACTGTTGCGAAATTGACGATTTTCAAATCCTAGCAACGATATCTCAGGAAAACACGACACGCGCGTGTAAGGTATCCCTGGAAAGGTCGTGAACTTCCGTAACTGTTCGTGATACTCCGTGTTCGTCTAATCGGAAAGTTTTCTGTGTACATCGGGTTTATTCGTGTCTATAATTTCTGGAAACTTCCATATATGGAACATCGTAAGCAATCCGCGTTAGCCGATGGCTGAAATTGATCACGTGGGTTTCCAAAATGGCGGCTTTGTGTTGTTTACACCTCGCGACGTGCTGAACGTTCATTTTTGACGACAGACTGACACGCATTGAAATATGCCTCGTTCTAAGAAATTTAACACCCAGTCATCTACTCAACGTAAGAAATCTCTCAGACTACACCTCGCAAATGCTCGTAAGCAGCGAAAAGCCTATCAGAACGTCATAAACGATACAGACAATTCTGAAACTACTGAAAGCGACCCAGGTAAATTGCACATGCCACTTCTTCCAAATCCAAGTGTTTTGACAGTGAATTTGAATGAATCAGTGCTATCGTGTTCTTCTCAAAGTTGTGGAAGTGATTCTTTTATTACCCGAAGCCAATTTAAAAGAGATACGTATAAATACACAACATCCACTAGCAGCAAGTATGCTTCTGGTGACGACAATGGATATCAAAAACGGGAACAAAGAGCAATAGTTGATTGTTCAGAAATTGAGGCAATAATCAAAATATTATGTTGTCCAGTTTGTAAAAATGCTAGTCTTATTTTGAAAACTGACAGCAAGAAAGCCAAGGGATTAGCTGTGTATGCAGAGGTTTACTGCTCTTGTTGTGAAGAAGTAGTGTGTGGAAGATACCTATCTGAAAGAAGTAATGATGGGGATAGATCTTTTGCTGTCAACAGCCAGTCAGTATATTCAGCATTAGTTTGTGGGATGGGTGCAACAACATTCAATAACTTTTGTGAAAATATGAACCTGCAAGGTCTTCATCACAAAACATTTCACAGAAAAGCGAAATAAACTATATTCAAAGATAGAAGATCTGGAGGACACTGTTTTCTCTCAAACCGTAAAGTATGTTCGACAGGCTCATGCACAACAGTCAGGCATAACTCTACATGACAATGATGTGCTAGATATTAGTGTCAGCTTTGATGGCACTTGGCTGACTAGAGGCCACACATCCCACATTGGAGTTGGCTGTGCAGTGGATGTTCTTACGGGACTTTGCATAGATGCCCATGTTATGTCCACATATTGTCAGGTGTGTGAAACCACTGGTAAGACACTTTCCAGGGACAAACCAGATGAATTTGCAGCATGGAAGGCAGAACATCTTCTAAATTGTGATAACAATTTCACAGGATCTGCTGGAATGATGGAGGTTGAGGCTGCAAGGGTGCTGTGGCGACGGTCTGTGACCCGTCATAAACTTCGCTACACGTCAATACTTTCTGATGGTGACACCAAAACATTTGCGGAACTTACCAAGATCAAACCATATGGGGATGACATTGAGATAGACAAAGAGGAGTGTATCAACCATGTCAGTAAACGCCTTGGAACAGCACTCCGCAATGTTGTTGCTGACTGCCGAAAGCAAGGTGTGACCCTAGGAGGACGCGGTAAAGGTCAGCTTACGCAAAATGCCATCCGTAGGCTGACAATTTATTACAGTAGAGCCATTCGAAACAACACAAGTGTAGAGTCCATGCGGAAAAGTGTTATGGCTTCACTGCATCACTGTTTTTCAACAGACAAAAGTCCACGTCATGAAATGTGCCCAAGTGGAGAGCAATCTTGGTGTTTTTTTTCAATCCGCCCTGGCTAAGCATCAGGTACCAGGTCCTCATGACAAGATGTTACACACATGGCTCAACCGTGACAAGCTTGCGAAATATCTGTTGCCAATTTACGAAAGGCTGTCTGACACTAAACTACTTAGTAGATGTGTGTCAGGACAAACTCAAAATTCAAATGAGTGTTTACACAGCTTGATATGGGCTCGATGCACTAAAGACAACTTTGCCTCTCGCAAGCGCGTTCAGTTTGCAGTTGTAACTGCAGCAAGAGAGTTCAACTTTGGAGCTGCTGCTGCCCAAGACACTGCAGAGTTTTATGGACTTTCTACAGGCCTGCATATGCAGAGACTAGGAACATTTAGGATGCAGAAGCAAGTAAGAAATAGTCTGAAGTACAAGAAGGACAAACAAACTAAAAGACGTGACACTGTACGAGCGGCCAAACTGAAGAGACAAGGTGAGCTGCATGCCCTGGAGGGAGGTCCTGCATATTCAGCAGGACTATTTTAACAGTCAGGTAAAGTTTTACACTGTTTCTCTCTGTAAAAGACTGTATTAGTAATAAAAAACAAAAAAATAATTAGTTTTTCCCCGTTTTCTCATTTCGCCAGTTTTTTATACATAGGTACAATTTTTTTTTAAACTATCCGTTAGATTTAATCAAAATGTGCAGAGATATTCTTTATTATATCATTTACATTGTGAGTAGATCAATCTTTAAAATTAAGTTTAAGTTTTTGTGCTGCACTAAAAAAAAAAAATATGTCATGAAAAATGTCATTAAAATTTTCAAATTATGAAAAAAAAAACTGCAAGGAGATATCATTAAAATTTTCTACTAAACTTGTAAAGGGTCTATTTATTTACACATAATACAAAGAATTTAGCCTGTACATTAAAAGATAACTGTTTTAGAGGTACATTAAGAAATTCAATATGGCCGCTGTTTATCTTGGTTTCCATAGCAACCGTTAAGTGCAAAGTCAATTTGACAATATTTTATCGATCAGCAGTCTTCAGTATCAAACCCTATATCATAAAAGAATATAGAAATTAAGTATTATGGAATTAAATTTTTTAAGGTTAGCATTGCCTTAAATAGTGATTTTGGTTGAGGGGAACAAGTATTGTTCCGCGTTATGATGATCTGTAGATAACAGATAAATATATATATGTATATGTATATACGTATTTTGGCATTAATGCTGGGCATTGAGTTGTTTTGTTTTATAACAAAATAGGTTATAGAAATAGTGGAATGAATAGCTCATATAGGAGGCCAATGTGGATGGGCCACTGTACGTAGTTAATTTTAAAGGGAATTGTTTTTTTTTTGGGAAAAACCTTCTCTTTAGCGAGAAGACAATTGTTTTATTGCCTCATGTATAATGTTTTTGCTTGATTTGTCCCGTAAAATGATTGTTATTATTTTAGAATAGGGTTATTGTGTTCTTAGACTTTTGTGTATAAACTACTGGTCCGTAAAAGAGACCAGTAGTATTAGGTAACAATAGAATAGGATGTATGTTGTATCATCATCACCATCATCATCACATCATCATCATCACCATCATCATCATACCTTTAGTTGAGTTGAGGGGAAACATAAATGATTGTTATAAAAATTTGGGGGGGGGATATGATGTTCTGTTGTGATTTTATTTCGCTGTTTTGTATGTTAAATAGTAGTTAATTAAGTTATGTTTAATTTACAAGGTTTTGTCTAAATAAAGACAATACAGGGGGCTTTAATTAGGACCCTTCGTTCAGAAAAGAGTTAATAAAACTACTGAAGAGCTAATAGAGAGACACATTCTCTTTAGTGAAGAATAAGTTCATGGGTATTTGGTTGCTGTGATAATCAGCGTAGATGAGGTTAATGGCTATGGTACTGGAAAAGACGGGTACTACCGGGGATGGTTATGGGAAAGTTTAGAGATACACTAAAGTCAGCATTAATTAGAAAAATATGGGATTGGAAGCCACATGGGAGAAGAAAAGATTAATGAATACAGCAGTAGAGTAAATGAGGGGAAGTTTTGAACATAGTTTCCATGGGGTCAGAAGAGCCATGATATACACGAGATTGCTGGGTATAGAAGAATAGAAATTACCCCAGATGAAGAGTAAACATGAATTGGATCCATGTTTGATTAGACACTGTAGATAACAGTACAATAGTAAAGGGGTGTAAGTGTGTTAATGAGAAATGAACATAGTGGAGACATAATGACATAGGGTTTTTGAGAGTCCGTAATATATGGACTGTGATAAAGTCGATTGCAAGTAGTCACAGACAGGAGTTAGGAGTAGTATAAGGTTGCTGTTGATAACGGCATAAGTGGAGGTTTTAGTAGATATGCCCATAAGAAATGGACATTAAGAGAGAATTTTTGACTGAGGTATAGGAGAAGATTAGTTATGCGAGGTGATGTGGTTATGTGAGGTGATGTGTATAATGTTGGAGGAGGTCTTAAGGGATAATAGACCTTTTTAATTGTGTCCTCGGGATGTGTTTTGTGGTTAACATTACAATGTGAGGTTGAGGTAAGGTAGTGTCTGTAATATATAGACACTTAGAAGTGAAGAATATTTTTGATGGTTGGTATTTGATGCTGTAGATAGCAGCGTAAACTGTTACCATAATGAGTGGTACTGTGGAGATATAATTGTTTTAGACTTTATTACATAAAGTCTCAAATGACATAGGAGGGTAAAGGAGTATGGTTTGGTAAAGGGGGTGTGTGATTTAGCTGAGTGTGGTCTTTGTGTGGAAGAGTTCTACTGCTTCTGTTAAATTCCGGTGGCCACCGATTCTTTGTCTTCCTATCGTGTGAAAGTGATTTCAGGAGAATTAGTGGGGTTGCTGATGATAAAAGGGAGTTGGTATCAGCGTTTGAAATTGTAAGCGGATTGCTTATGAAGAGAAGAAGAAGTATTTAAGAAGACGTGTTATGAGGTGTTGTATAAAGTTGACATATAAATGTTATTAATGATATGTAAATATGTTATGTTTTTGAAGGGTCAGACACGAAGACGTTTTTGAAGGGTCGGAAACGAAGAAGAAGTGGGTTGATATATAGCAGGGGAAAAAGTTAAAGAATAGAATATTTACTTAACTTGGAGTTGGTTTGGGAAGATTAGAGGAACTTGAGAAGTAAGGAAAAAGAGGGAATAGAGTAAGGGGATTAGGAGTAAAGATTTTTCCTTTATAAGGAAAATTCTTTAGTAAACATAGGGAGGTGTAACAGTAGTGGAGGATTAGGGTATTAGGATCTAGTGGGAAACAGCTACAGCACGATTGAGCATCGGAGGAGAATGGGGGGGGGATGCTCAAGTCGTGACGTAGTGGGTTGTCAGGGGGCAGTCAACATCCCGCCTGAGAACTGGAAAGAAGCCATATTGTCATCATGAAGAAAATAAACAGTCTTTGAATAAAAAACCCAGTCTTTGTTGGTTCTGTACTCTGTTACAGACACAATCTTTGATATCCTATAGATCACTACTTGTATGACTGTTTGCGTAAGGGTTGGTATGGGGTTGGGGACTAGAGCCCCAATGTGAGTGTTTACAACTCACCACTCCATGGGGTGGGTTGGTGCAATTAGTAAATTGCATGAAAGCATACATCCTGTAAATTAGTGAGTAGGAAAATCAGTGGATAAAATAATCTAGTGGTTTAGCACAGGAATCATTGTGAGACTGACATTCAATGGAACCACTTCATGTTCATCATCATCATCATCAAGTGCCAGTGCCGGCTGGCGTAGGCGTTCATGGCTCTCCATAGATCTCAGTCTTTGGTTTTCTGGATCAACTCTGCTGCTGATATTCCTCCATGCCACCGCCTCAATCCATCCAGCATCACTTCTCTTGGTCTACCTCTGCCTCTCTTCCCCTCGATCTTTCCAGTTGTTACGATGTTCTCCAAGCCTCTCTTCTCATCACATGACCGAGGAAAGCTGTTTGTCTCTGTCTTATTGTTGTATATAATGTTCTAGTTTCATTAGCCTAGTTTCAGGCAGTCGTCGTTAGTTACTCTGGCAGTCCAAGGAATTTGCAACATTCGTCTCCTTCATGTAACTTCATGTTACCCACACATAAACAAGTTGCAAAATCGTATGCCTCAGTGAATTTTAAAGTCATAGCCAGGCCAAAGGGTATTGACACCTCTAGTTACTAGAATGCCAGTGTACTTATTTAAAAATGTGTTTTATAACACATTCCATGATTCACTTTTTGAAAAATTTGAATGTTTGAAATGAAGTATGAGACAGCCAGCCTATAAACAGAATCTTGAATCATATCTGTGTTTGTGTGGTTATCATAAACAGAATTTTGGATCAGATCTGGGTTCTTGTGTTTATCATAAACAGAATCTTGGATCAGATCTGGGTTTGTGTGTTGTCATAAACAGAATCTTAGATCAGATATGTGTTTGTGTGTTATCATAAACAGAATCTTGGATCAGATCTGTGTTTGTGTGTTATCATAAATAGAATCTTGGATCAGATCTGTGTTTGTGTGTTGTTATAAACAGAATCTTGGATCAGATCTGTGTTTGTGTGTTATCATAAACAGAATCTTGGATCAGATCTGTGTTTGTGTGTTATCATAAACAGAATCTTGGATCAGATCTGTGTTTGTGTGTTATCATAAACAGAATCTTGGATCAGATCTGTGTTTGTGTGTTATCATAAACAGAATCTTGGATCAGATCTGTGTTTGTGTGTTATCATAAATAGAATCTTGGATCAGATCTGTGTTTGTGTGTTATCATAAAAAGAATCTTGGATCAGATCTGTGTTTGTGTGTTATCATAAACAGAATCTTGGATCAGATCTGTGTTTGTGTGTTATCATAAACAGAATCTTGGATCAGATCTGTGTTTGTGTGTTATCATAAACAGAATCTTGGATCAGATCTGTGTTTGTGTGTTATCATAATCAGAATCTTGGATCAGATCTGTGTTTGTGTGTTATCATAAACAGAATCTTGGATCAGATCTGTGTTTGTGTGTTATCATAATCAGAATCTTGGATCAGATCTGTGTTTGTGTGTTATCATAATCAGAATCTTGGATCAGATCTGTGTTTGTGTGTTATCATAAACAGAATCTTGGATCAGGTCTGTGTTTGTGTGTTATCATAAACATAATCTTGGATTAGATCTGTGTTCTTGTGATTATCATAAACAGAATCTTGGATCAGATCTGTGTTCTTGTGATTACCATAAACAGAATCTTGGATCAGGTCTGTGTTCTTGTGATTACCATAAACAGAATCTTGGATCAGATCTGTGTTCTTGTGATTATCATAAACAGAATCTTGGATTAGATCTGTGTTCTTGTGATTATCATAAACAGAACCTAGGATCATATCTGTGTTCTTGTGATTACCATAAACAGAATCTTGGATCAGATCTGTGTTCTTGTGATTATCATAAACAGAATCTTGGATCAGGTCTGTGTTCTTGTGATTACCATAAACAGAATCTTGGATCAGGCCTGTGTTCTTGTGATTATCATAAACAGCATCTTGGATTAGGTCTGTGTTCTTGTGATTATCATAAACAGAACCTAGGATCAGATCTGTGTTCTTGTGATTATCATAAACAGAATCTTGGATCAGGTCTGTGTTCTTGTGATTACCATAAACAGAATCTTGGATCAGATCTGTGTTCTTGTGATTATCATAAACAAAATCTTGGATTAGATCTGTGTTCTTGTGATTATCATAAACAAAATCTTGGATTAGATCTGTGTTCTTGTGATTATCATAAACAGAACCTAGGATCATATCTGTGTTCTTGTGATTACAATAAACAGAATCTTGGATCAAGGTCTGTGTTCTTGTGATTACCATAAACAGAATCTTGGATCAGATCTGTGTTCTTGTGATTATCATAAACAGAATCTTGGATTAGATCTGTGATCTTGTGATTATCATAAACAGAATCTTGGATCAGATCTGTGCTCTTGTGATTATCATAAACAGAATCTTGGATCATATCTGTGTTCTTGCCTGATTCTGGCATGTGGTCAAGCCATCCAGCTACTTATTGACAACCACAAAACTAGATTTATGGAGGAATGACATGTTCTGAACACTTCATACCAGTCTTTTGGCTGAAAAACCAGTCAAGAACATGTCATACAGGACAAACATAATCATGAGCACAGTATGAAACCTATAAATGAAAATAAGCAAAGTGAAAAACAAGATAATTATCAACAAGTGCCAAATCCATTCTGAAAGCCAGCTGCATGAATCTTCAACATCCTCTGTACTGGGTCTTCACTGTGTAGACATACAGGCTACTTCCAACTCCATCTCTTGATGCTGTCCACCCACGTTATAACAATGTGTAGACATACAGGCTTCTTCCAGTCCATCTCTTGATGCTGTCCACCCACATATAACACTGTGCAGACATACAGGCTTCTTCCAATCCATCGCTTGATGTTGTCCACCCACATATAACACTGCGCAGACATACAGGCTTCTTCCAGTCCATCGCTTGATGCTGTCCACCCACATATAACAGTCTTCCAACTGCATGCTTCACCTCCACTACTTCTTTCCTGCACATCCATTAACAACAAACTTAGACAAGATACAAATAATAAAATCAGAAGTAATAAAAAGGCCAAGAAAGCAACAAAATAAAGTCCACTTACAGGATGTAGTTGAAAGCAATGTTCTTGCAGACATGTTGGTTGGAGACCATCTGTTGCAGATTCTCTGGACAATCCTGGCTGACGTTGTACCAGAACATTAGCAGTGCCTGGAGACAGATGTCATAAATTACCATCAAGAATGGCAACACCCTGATAGCAGATGTCATGGCACAAACGTGAAATATATGTTACAAATTCCTTTAAGAAACATCAAGCAATGGGAAGCAATGAGTTTAGGAAGTGATAAACTTGGGAAGCAATGAGTCTAGGAAGTGATAAACTTGGGAAGCAATGAGTCTAGGAAGTGATAAACTTGGAAGCAGAGAGTTTAGGAAGTGATAAACTTGGGAAGCAGATAGTTTAGGAAGTGATAAACTTAGGAAGCAATGAGTTTAGGAAGTGATAAACTTGGGAAGCAATGAGTTTAGGAAGTGATACACTTGGGAAGCAGAGAGTTTAGGAAGTAATACACTTGGGAAGCAGAGAGTTTAGGAAGTGATAAACTTGGGAAGCAATGAGTTTAGGAAGTGATAAACTTGGGAAGCAGAGAGTTTAGGAAGTGATAAACTTGGGAAGCCAGAGAGTTTAGGAAGCGACAGGTTATAAAGTGGATAGCTCAGGAAGTGGAATGCTATTGACCTACTACCTGTGATTCAGTTGAGATGAATGATATCTGTGTGTGTGTGAGAGAGAGAGAGAGAGAGAGAGAGAGAGAGAGAGAGAGAGAGAGAGAGAGAGAGAGAGAGAGAGAGAGAGAGAGAGAGAGAGAGAGAGAGAGAGAGAGAGAGAAAAGAGAGAGAGAGAGAGAGAAAAGAGAGAGAGAGAGAAAGTGAGAGAGAGAGAGAAAAGAGAGAGAGAAAAGAGAGAGAGAGAGAAAAGAGAGAGAGAGAAAAAGAGAGAGAGAGAGAGAGAGAGAGAGAGAGAGAGAGAGAGAGAAAAGAGAGAGAGAGAGAGAGAGAGAGAGAGAGAGAGAGAGAGAGAGAGAGAGAGAAGAGGGAAAAGAACAGTTTAAACTGGTTGAGTCAAATGAAATAATAAACACTCGTATATATAACAAAGACAAACCTGCTTATTGTGGTTGAGTGGGACCTGTGGCTCAAGCATAAATGGGTGAAACAACTGCCAGAGATCCAGAAAATACGGTGTGAACTGGAAGAGATAACATAAAAACACAAATACATGTGAATGTTCAGTAAAGATATCACGGGAATCTATTGTAGTGGACTGCATTAATCAATCACGTTGAAGGCTGGCAGCAAAGGATCTCTGACAATTTCAGTTTCTTCTGTTGTGTCACTCTCAATGATTGTGTCAGCCTAAATGATTTTGTCTCAGTGATCGTGTCAGTCCCAATGGCTGTGTCAGTCGTCAGTGGTTGTGTTGGGATTTTCTGATGGTATCTTCCTGCTTGCAGCTCTGTTCAACTACCACCAACTCCGTGCTTGGTATGTGGCCAACACATTTACCTTGTTTCAGGCGTATTAATTCCAGCAGCTCTCCTGTCATCCCTAGCTTCACTTTTGAATGTCTGTATTTCTTTTCTTGTTTTCAGAAATTGACACCTACTCTTCTTTGATAGGGTCAAGTTCAACTTGTGACACACAATCATAAGCAAAAAAATATATTCTTCTTTGATAGGGTCAAGTTCAGCTTGTAACATACACTCATAAGTAAAAAAATCTATTCTTCTTGGACAAGGTCAAGTTCAACCTTGTGACATACAATCATAAGTTAAAACATCTATTCTTGGATAGGGTCAAGTTCAACTTGTGACATACAATCATAAGTAAACAATCTATTCTTCTTGGATAGGGTCAAGTTCAACTTGTGACATACAATTTAAGTCAAAGATCTTTTACACAATGTCAAGCCTATTAAGTATCTGGTGCTAGCATGATATTTTATAAACCAATCAGCACTTAAGGAGTTACAGGGTCATTATTACTCCGCCCATCTTACTTTCCAGGAGATTTCCTAGTTCCCATGGGTCGACCTGGGAGCCCTGATCAATTTGATACAAATCCAGCCTTGATGAGGATTTAAACACTCAATCACTGAGTCGGCAGGCAATCCACTGCATTACCACATCACCCACAACTACCATCTGGTCAATACAAATACGAGTCAGGTTCTGTATGTCCAATGCACATTAAGGCATGTAAAAGTACCTTTTACGTTGTGTTAATACCCATTTTCATCACCACAAGCTTTCCAAACAGAATGGTGTTATCAATGGAAGAAAAAGGAAAGAAAAAGTTTTGGAATCGCGGTCGATACATGCGGATGATTGTTCAAAGATTGATGGCAAGGTTTCCTGATAAACAATCTCCTCATCAAATTACAGTTGGAAATGTGTTGAATACGTTATAATTAATACTTCATTGGTACTTTCCAGGTTTCCCAAAACAGTGTTAGGCCATAGCAGTGACTATAGTAACTAATTTAATGAATGTTAAAGCGTATTTTTTAATGACATAATGTACTTAATTTTCACAATTGTTCTACATACAAAGTGTAGTGAGACTTTATACATTTTTTTAAAAACTTGAATAAAACAACTCACCATTAATTTCTCTCTCCTGGAATACAAGCAGTAGTTGAGCACGGAGAAGAGAGACAGCAGTTTAGCATGTGACGGACCCACCATGTTTGGCTGGTTGCTGTCGTAATGAGCTGTAGATAACATACAAAACATGAGGTTTGCATATGTAGAACCAAGTCAGATTACAGCAGCTGATTACGAAAGCTAAGACTATCATGATGATGATGGTGGTGATGATTACAAATGCTAAGATGATGATGATGATAATGATGATGATGATGTATAGTGCGCAGTCCTTTTGTCATGAATGTTGTTAGGTAACAAAGCTTCACAGCTTACTCTTTCAGCAAGTGCTTGCACATCTTACTCTGAGATAATACTCAAGATCTGGACTTTTGACTTTTCTGACATTTCACAAACCAAATAAGAGTCAGTAGCATACTTGTCCTCAAGTTGATTTCTTGGTTGCTTGTGAATCTTTCAGAAAATTGAGTTTTAATTCTTAAGTCTTTAAAAAAAAAATCTGAAATTGAGTATAGTCCACAATGAACTGGCATTTTACGTGTGGATTAGCCTTCCCTATTATCAGTGTCCCTCGCCATTAGGCTTCTGACTTCAGAGGTACTTGCAATTTATGTCCCCAAGTCAAGGTCAAGAAGTCAACATTTTAGTCCAACTGACATGTGTAGGCGCGAACCCGCTTCTTCGCCTCCAGCACACCAGAAGTTTAGAGCGAGCATGCTGCTCTCCACTCTGATGCCAGATGTTTAGGTTGTCTGAGCTCAAAATGGCTGGGGTCTGAACGAGGTCAGTGTTGAGACTAGTTTAGTTTAATTTAGTTGACGGATCAACATCACGGCACATGGGTGTAACCCATAAGTGCGCCGTTCTATTCCTAACTAAAGCCTGAGTCCGGATAATCTCAGCACGAACTCCGTAGCACCAGCGAGAATCCTGAAATACTTTGAGTAGATTATTGACTCAAAACTTTTCACAGGCAGTGCTGTTAGGCTACTCTTTTTCGATTTCCAACTGCCAAGGGATTTTTACGTGCACAGCAATACACACGGGCGTCCGATCTCACTACCCAGAGACCAGGGGAAATTTTGTTACTCTACATGAAAAATTTTCCCAGACCCAGTAATGAAGTAACATCTCCACAGGGGACTATATTGCAGGCTATCCTTCCCCTCACCATCCACAGAAACCAGTGGGTTATGCAAGATTGGTACTGGCAGTTAACATCTGTAGAGACAATGCTATCCTTCAAATGTATTTCAGCCTGTAGATATAGGGTTAAAGGTCATAGGACAGACTTCATTGCATCAGATTTACCCTATCTGGCATGTCTCTCTCTGTGCAGAAAGTGTCTGCCAAGGGCATCACATGACCTACAAGGTCTCTGGACAAATTGCAACTGTAATCTGAAGGATGCAGTCTGGAAATGAACTCACAAACTTCAGATCACAAGGCCCTTGACCTGACCATTTCATCATAGAAACTCCTGTGTCTGTAGACCGGCCACACCAAGAAGAGGTGCCTCTAGTTCTTGGTCAGAGTAAACCTGGTACAAGCCTAGAGACCTCAGCTGCCCAGGTTTTCACCTCCAGTCTGATTCTCATCACGGCATGTGCAGAATGTGGAGAGCAATCATGATGCCTTGCTTTTAGTAAGTTTCCATAGCAATTTGTTTCCCATGGTGCCTACATTATGGAACATTCATGATTGTACAAGAGATGATTAATGATCACCCCAAATACTGGTGTCTTCCAGAGCTTCGGCCTTGCTCAATACCCATACATTTGTTTTATCTGTTTATGCCATTTAACTGCAACTGTGGCGAAAAGGTTACGAATGCAATTTGCAATCCTGTATAGTGCATTCGAATCACAGCTGTGGTCGGTTTAGAAGCAGACGGCCGTGTGCTGGTTTTCAAACAATGGTATCCGGGAAGGTTAACCCGGTCAACAAATGCCTGCAGAAGTCAGATGTGTCGGCCTAAAGGCGCAAGAACGCAGCTCTGCTGTAAACAGGCACAACGCAGTCACATCCGAAAAAAAAATCTGGATGAACGCAGAAGAAGAAGAAACAATGGTATGAGTGTTGGTCGTTCTTCATTTATTCCATGTAGGCTCCTTCAGGAGTTTGGTGAGACTACAAGAATCAGGAAAAGAGAAAGGAAAGACAAAATAACAAGCCAAGAACAGAACAGAAAGCCAAGACAAAGAAATAGACAATCAGAAAAACAATACAAATGAGGCATACAGAAAAATAGAGGAGAAAAGATTGGGGGGGGGGGGGGGGTAGAGAAGAGAGAGAGAGAAGAGAAAGAGGGGGAGTGAGAGGGGGGGAGAGAAAGGAGAGGCGAGAGAAAAAGTGAGAGAGAGGGAGAGAGAGAGAGAGAGAGAGAGAGAGAGAGAGAGAGAGAGAGAGAGAGAGAGAGAGAGAGAGAGAGAGAGAGAGAGAGAGAGAGAGAGAGAGAGAGAGAGAGAGAGAGAGAAGCAGGTTAAACACATGCACAAACGAGCACAAATGTAAGACAAAATGGAGGCACAACTAGGAGACAAGTTAAGGAAGGCAGAATGAATAGAGAGATAAAAATACAGATGAAAGCAACTATTGGAGTTTTACCAATGTGAACGTGGGCTCGTTTCAGCAGCATTAGCAGATGTTGGTAGATCTGAAACAATGAATATCAAAATCAACCAACTTCAACAAAGTCAACCAACATCAACAAAGTCAAGCAATATCAACAAAGTCAACTAACATTCAAGTTACATACAGATAACCCTTAGGAGTGTACAGTGTGGACCTCCACAAAGTCCCCATCATAATGAGGTTTAGATGACTGGTTCCTTTCTTCTTTAGTTCTTCCCAGACCACCCCTGGAATATTCTGAACAATTATCTGGTACCCATTCAATGTGGCCGAAAGGATAAAAGCTTTCTGGTGCACAGATGGCCAGGTAAGGGGTTCAACACCCCCACAACAGCATCAAGTTCTTAAATGACAACAACTTATTAAGAAATCAATGGCAAACTGCTGAATGTGTCATTGTCTAGAAAATGAACCTGGGGGTTGAGGTTTGTTCACGCTTCACATCCATACAAAAGTACAGATTCTATGTAGCACTTCAACACTCTTTTTCTTGTTTCAACTGATATCTTTTTATTGGTCCAGCAACAATATTACCCATTTTATGAAGGATGTTATGAAGAATGTTATAAAGCACTTTATGAAGCATCTTATGAATCATTTGATGAAGCATGTTATGAATCATTTGATGAAGCATTTTATAAAGCACTTTATGAAGCATTTTATGAAGGTGGGTCCACCCAAGCCAACTGGCAGAAACAAAATAATCCTGCCACTGCAGGATCCAACCTGGACCATTTTGGCAAGCAATAACACTAATCACTTTGCCACCTTGGCTACTCAATGAAACAAACATAAAAGGACAACAGTACCTAGGTGCTTAACAAAACATAAAACCAGCATAGGTACAATTATCACAACTTAATTGTCAAATATTTATCATTGGCACCTTGCCGTCTTGACAGACAATAGTTATGTGCTTCAAAAAGATCTCTCCATAGCACAAAGCCTGGGCTGAATTGTAGTGTAGAAACAAGAAGTAACAAAGTGAAGTAAAGGACATTTCAAGGAAGCCATTAAGCTGCACAGGAAGCCACATTGTACAGGAAACTTCCAGGCAGTGCAGGACACAACTAAATGCAATGTCTGCAAACTGCTTGACCATTTAACTCTTTTAGTCCCAAACATGTGATGTGTATTAGGCTCCGAGTTTCCCAAACTTTGCGTCGGCTTCTTATATTTGAACAGGACATACTAAAGACATGTAGCTATCCCAGTGGCAACATCTGATCTCACATGTGTGTCTACTGTACTTTACTTTTGTGGGTTTAAATAATGAAAACAAATGAAGATTTGTGTGCAAAACCTTCTAGAAGTGAGAGAGTTAATATATAAAAAACATGAAGTGGCAGGAAATGATTAAACAAGTAAATAACCCTAGACAAGATCTTCAAAACTTACCCTGTGCATAATTGTCAGTTCTTCCTTGTTCCACTGCACACACAAATGGGGAAAATAAATGTATATCAGTCCATCATTGTTTTTCAGTCAAGAACATATTTATTAAACTATAATTCGTTTCAGTCAAACTAAAAGTTAGATGATGAGTATTATATTGTTAGTCTATCTAAATAATAATAATAATAATTAAACAAATAAACTTTCCAGTTAACATTATGTGTATAATAAAAACATGAATACAACACAACAAAGGCAACACATCTAGCCTTGAAGTGTAAGTACAGGGTTCCCTACACTTAAAAGCTAGTGTGCATATGAAAAGTGACATCGCCAAGTTGATAGTTTATAGATATATTTTCAGTTAATCTGACTTGTATAAAAAACATGAACCCACAACTATGTAATATGGACAGAATTTGAATATAATCATTGAGATAGCACCATAGGAGAGGTATGACATGATGCTGAGAAAGCTGGTGAGGATTCTGGATTGCTGGCTTCCTTCCTTTCACCCAGGAAATTCTCCAGAATTTTCACCTGGAATGTCAGAGCTATGAATTGGGGATGATGGCACAGGTGGTAGAAGAAATGAGATATCAGTTTAGTATGTTTGGAATGAAAAAGAGGGAGACGTAAAACAAGCAGAGAAGAACATTAGAGACAGAAATGAATAATTTGTGGAGGACAAAGAGGGAAATGCAGTCAATAGCAAAAGACAGGAGGACTTGGTGTGAGTTGGTTAGAACCTGTGCCCTGATGGGGAAATAAAGGGCAAAAGTAGAAGATAGTATCATACAGCACCCCTTATGTTCATTGGTAACTGCAGGCATGAAATGATTTCATAACTCCTCGTGGTCTATCCAGTTATCAGGCTGCAGAGGTGACAAGGCCTGGACAGGACTTACATCTTTGGCCAACACTTAAGAGCACCTGTGTTTGGTGCATCTACCCGGGTTTATTGTCTAGTGTTCCAAGGATTGCCATCCCCCTCTGCAGATGCTCAAGTTTTAGTCTAGCACATCCTACTATTTCCTGTGCTTGGAGACGGCAAGACGTTCTCTGCACCACAGTCCCTATGAAGATGATACCTCTGTATGGGGCTGGGAGGAGAGTGTATGCCAGTCTCAATCTGATAGATGGGGCTGGGAGGAGAGTCTGTATGCCAGCCTCACCCTGATAGATGGAGCTGATGTGACCTGAATATCAACACAAGAGTTAGAATTTGCTCTGCCAGATTAGATTAAAGGTGAGAGGGTCACCTTCAGTGCAGAGGTTTTTTCCCCCATGAGGCTAAGTCTCTGTAGAATGGCAAGCCACCTGTTGAAAGCATCGCACAAAACACACAACTCTTAAGCTCCAGCAATGACCCGCAGGAGTCTCTGGGAAAATTGCACTCGAGGTCTGACTTACACAGACTGAAACCCAGAGGTTGTATCCAACCAACCACTTCTGTTCCATAATGTTATTTTAATTCTGTTAGATTCAAACATGTATTAAAGTCACAACTGCGTAAGATAGAATTAAATTAAAGATGTGCAGAGCTGAGAGTTGAACACACAACAAAACCAACAGCCACTTACTGTGATCGACGAAGGGCACGTGGCAATGACCCTGGGTCTGTATGAGGATCTGAACATCTCATTTGGTACCAGGGAGACCAACAGCTGTGCACTGGCTGCAAGTGAAGGCAAGAGAAACATGGTTTGAGGTTATAGTAATCCCATGATCTTCACAGATCCTCTTTCATATTATCATTCCTCTTCCAGCTTAGAATCTAAAGATCCTTACAGACCCACTTCACAGATTTGTTTTTCATTGAAGGGTTTAAGCGAATAAATGCCAAGGGATGATTTATCATCTTAAGCAACTTCCTGTATCTGCCATGTTCTTATATACAGCAGTTGTACCTATGCAGCCCCCTTTAATCTGATATATAATACAGCACGCCTGCTACCATATTAACAACTTTTAAAGTCATAATTGTGACACATTCCTATTTTCTGCCATCCATTTTTGTTTGGTCCAAACCTACGTTTTGTTTGGCACTGAGTCTGTTAAAAAAAATCATTATGAACATTTTCTTTGTAGTATAATTACACACATTTGTTTTCCTCTGTTGACAAACAGTAGGGACATGCCTGTAGGTTAGCAATCACTGAACCACACAGACATCCCCCATCAAAACAGAAACACTGCCTACCCATTCTGACTAGATTACTGTTGTAGGCGACCATGTACAGCTCCACCCAACCATCCATGCAGTCCAGGGTCCACTGTCGGGCAAGTCGGTTGTGGGTCACCTTGTGGGTCAGCCACTCCAGGCAGGGTCTAGGGGTCACTTTAGTCAGCTGCAAGAACAAGACAATGGTGAAAGTAAATGTAATCTGTGCCAATGTAAAAACATCATTTTATATTACTTATTATATGTCTTTGGTAGTCATTAAACTATTTTACCTCCTAAAAATGCATCGTTTTTTACAAACTCATTTTCCAGGTCATCATTGGTAATAAAATGTGCAACTCCCCGGGAAGGTAAACCCGGTCAACAAATGCCCACAGAAGTCGGATGTGTCGGCCTAACGGTGCTAGAACGCAGCTCTGCTGTAAACAGGCACAACGCAATCACGTCCGGAAAAAAAACTCCGGATGAATGAAGAAGAAGAAATGTGCAACTCATTGCTTCAGACTGACCAAAATTCCACTACATACTGACACACAGATTGCTGGAAGTGGCTTGTAGATATACTGAAATGGAATACAACTACTTTGTTCTTTGTTCGAGGGAGCGTGTCTCACTTAGTTGTGAATCTCTAAGGTCAGCATATCCAACTTCAGCATATATTTGTGTATAGTTTTCTCCCTCTAGACACATTCCATCAACACGTAATAGGCTCTATCTACCCGTGAGTAGGTTTCCGTTCGTGACAATTTTGCTAGCAAAGTTTCCTTATAGCCTTCTCTTTGCAATTTGCAACAGCCATGGCATTTTTAACAAGCACAACTTGTACACTAGACCTCCAGTTTTTAACCCTTATCTGAGGAAACTAGGTATCTAATCTCACTATCCAAGAATTCAGAAGGATGTGTGATATCATTAGATACCAGTGGTTTGTTGAAACATGTTCCAGTTCTAGGCTGAGATTGAACCCAATATCTTCTGAGCCTGCGCCGGACACTAACCTCTCAACCTGGCTGCCCATAAAATGGAAAACGAGCCATATACTATTCTTAATCTAAACTTGCAGTCTTAACTACTGGAGGCACTGTTACCTCTTAGCCTGTGCTGCCCATAAAATGGACTATGAGCCATATACTATTCTTAATCTAAACTTGTAGTCTTAACTACTGGAGGCACTGTTACCTCTTAGCCTGTGCTGCCCATAAAATGGACGATGAGCCATATACTATTCTTAATCTAAACTTGTAGTCTTAACTACTGGAGGCACTTCACCAGGAGCTTGGTTGGTCAATTTGAAGTAATTTCTGAGCCAGTTCAAATGGTACGTGGTATACTAAGAGTCAAGATGTATCACTGAATGGATGATGTTAGGACTGAACATATATCACAACAACTGGTAATACTCCAGGATTGCCCAAACTACAGCATGTCCAGGCGAACCTGCAGTTATAAACATATTTCAGGAGAACGAAAGAAGAAGAAGAACCAATGGAAAGAGAGTCAAGAGAAGGCGGAGGAGATTCTAGAGTCTTGCATCTTGGCATATAAAGTGTTTTATTCCTTATGTAAGGTTATAATAATAAGGCAGGTGGATCATTACACTACTGACAAAATTGTGGGATTATGCAGAGAATGGCAACACTGTAAACTACAATGGATGTCACAAGAGGCAACTCAGGAGGGGTGGCATATGAATGGCTACCTCATCCCATAGAAAACTTGAGCTGCACATTCGAACCAATGACAGTGAAGCCTACAAAGGGCTGGGCGCGAGTTGGTTGAAGACTTATGCTCCACTGGGAGATGAACAGCAGATCAGGAACTGTGGTGGTGCAGAGGTTGGTGTATGTGTTGACCAAAACAGTGATTTGGTTCAATCCTCCAACAATGGCTGCATTCTTGTTTTTGACTTGGAGTCAACACAACACAACATTGAGTCTTAGAAGTCAGGAGATGAGTTTCCTATTAACAGTGTCCCTTGCCATCAGGCAATTACTTGTAATTTACGTCCCCAAGTCAAGGACGAGAAGTCAACATTTTAGTCCAACTGTCCGGTGTAGGGATTGAACCCCTTACCTCGGCATCAGCACGCAGATGTTTAAGAACATGCATTCTTATTCATTCGGCCAGCTAACCTTCACACCCTAATAAGAGTACTGGATAATTTAGAGAATTATCTGCAAATTGTCCGGGAAGGAATGGGGGTGAGGAAGGGAAATGGCCACATACTCTTACATTATGCCGTGGCCTAGAATATGTGAAAACCTAAGGCATCCCAATGGAAATATCTCCCATGAGTCTGTCTTGAGCTATCTGAAGAGGAAAACAGCACATAACAAAACCAGAAGATGCCAGGGTAAAACTTACATCCCAGAGCCTGGACACGATGAGCTGGGTGAAGGGTGGGTACCCTGCCACACGTCCACAATATTCCGTCATGTGGGTCAGCAGGTCAAAGAATGGTTTTGCCAGCTGTTGATTGGTAGAATATAATGTTTACAAGTCCAAAGGCAATAAACGCAGCACAGGATGATGATGTAGATGGTAGGGGTGATGATGATGGTGGTGGTGGTGTTGATGATGTAGCAGACATTAAATTGTAAATCAGACAACATAGGTGAAAGAATACTGGGGGGGGAGTTTGGTTTCCAAGAAGGAGAAGTAAGGACATCATTGAATTTAATATTGAAATAGTGTGTTAAGATCAATGGGGGAAGAGAATGAAGAGGAAGGGAGAGGGAGGGAGGGAGTCACAGAGATAGGAAAGGGGAGAAGTGAGAGAGGGAGAAGGGGTGGGGGAGTAGGGAGAGACAAATAGAGAGACAAAGAGAGGAGAGAAAGAAAAGAGGGAGGGAGCGAAAAACGGAGAGAGAGAGAGAGAGAGAGAGAGAGAGAGAGAGAGAGAGAGAGAGAGAGAGAGAGAGAGAGAGAGAGAGAGAGAGAGAGAGCGAGAGAGAGAGAGAGAGAGAGAGAGAGAGAGAGAGAGTTAGTTCTGACAGATTCCTAAAGCAGGAGAAAGGGAAGGTGATTATTCACCAGAAGCTAGTTTTATGATACAAGTGCACGTCACAATTCAGACACGTATTAGATATATGTCACTGGCCCCTATTTTTAAGACCAATCGGTCACCAAAAGGTGATTGACCATCTTTACTTACAAGGAATTTCCTATAGTCCATTGTAGGCTAGGTGGACATGGCCTGCCTGGAAGGGAATTCAAACATACAACCATGGGATCGGCTGGGAAACGTACTAGTAACAGTGGTACTGCTGTGCCAGTCTTTTTTTGTGTAGTCCCTACCAAATGGTATTGGTTGTCATGGGTGTGCAAATCCTCTTGAACGAGTAATTTTATCTGATACAAATTTCTCTCACTACTATGATGTACTAGCAATAATTTTCTGGTACGTATGTCTCTCCATACTATGATGTACTAGCGATGATTTCTGATACAAATGTCTCTCCCTATTATGATTTACCAGCAATGATTTCAGATACAAATGTCCCTGCATACTATGATGTATTAGCAATGATTTCTGATACAAATAGTTCGCCATACTTTGATGCCAAGTTGTCTAGTCTATGTAAATATGATGATGACCTATGCAGTTACCTTTAAAACAATTAAATTTAGCAGACAACAAATCAATTGTTAGAAACAGTAAATACTTACATCACCCAATTTCTTGATATTGTTGAAGATTGCTGAGACAATCTGTAAATAGATGTATGGAATGCTATAAACGTATTTGACGCACACAAGCACACACGCGCGCGCGCACACAGAGAGAGAGAGAGACAGAGAGAGAAAGAGAGAGACAGAGAGACAGAGAGACAGAGAGAGAGAGAGAGAGAGAGAGAGAGAGAGAGAGAGAGAGAGAGAGAGAGAGAGAGAGAGAGAGAGAGAGAGAGAGAGAGAAATTATTCCTAAAAGTCACTTGTTGAAGAATATTCTCATTTACCTGTATATTACATTGTGGTATTTCGTTCTTCCTAGTGACGAAGAGGGAAGAGAGGCAGGGGCAGAATTGTCACTCTATGACAATTTTCAACCAGTCAATACTTATTATTCCAGAATAAGCAATACCTACTAACCTATTTATTACGATATTCGACCAGTCACTACTACTTATTAGTCCAGAATAAGCAATACCTACTAACCTATTTATTATGATATTCAACCAGGCAATACCTATTATTTTAGAAAAAGCAATACCTACTATTTATAACTATTTTCGACTAATCAATTTAATTTAATTTGTCAATATTTTGATCCAGTCAATACCTACAGATCTATTAATATTAATTACACAAGCTGTTAACTTGCAATGATGCTTAGGGGATAGTAAAACAGACTTTGATAATTCTCTGATATACAAGCAGAGGTTTTGAAATCGGCAATAAGTGATTTGGAAACAGACCATTTTGCGTTGTTTTTGATGGTATCAGGCATTTGGACATTCAGAAAGTAACAGCAAATACTAACTAATAATGCCTAGTAATGGAAAGGACATGCAACAAACTTAATGCAAGCTATAAATCTCCTACTGTTCTCTCTAATGAACTTACAATCTTTTTTTATTCTCGCTTATACTTTACAGGACATCACTGTCAACACCAGCATTTTACCGCTGTTGTCGATTTCTTGGCAAGATTACGCACAGTAGTTTGCCATTGATTTCTGAGCAGCTGGCTCACTTATCCCGTTAAGTCACCAACGTGGCGAGAACTGCTACTAATTCTCGTGCACTGCGTTACCCTATGTGGATAAACGGGATTACGAATAAAGTCGTTTAACCCCTAGGCCAGGGAGATCAGCAACTTACAATTACTGAGCCATAAATTTATACATGTATTAATATTTCTGACCAATCAATGCTTCCATCCATCCATCATGCGCCATGTAGTAAGCGTGGGCAGTCATGATTCGCCATTTCTTCTTCTTCGTTCATCCGGAGTTTTTTTTCCGGATGTGATTGCGTTGTGCCTGTTTACAGCAGAGCGCCGTTATTGCGCCGTTAGGCCAACACATCCGACTTCTGCGGGCATTTGTTGACCGGGTTAACCTTCCCGGGGTGATTCGCCATTTCACTCGATCGCAAGAATTGTGGATAAGCTCTGTGTTCTTGTCTCGACCATGCCACATGGTCAAGCCATCGAGGTACTTACTTCTCTGTCTTCCCCTTGTTCTTTTCCCTTCGATCTTGCCTGTTGTCACCAAGTTCTCTAATTTATTTCTTCTCATAACATGTCCATAAAATTTTGACTATGTCTAATTTCTCTAATCAGTTTACAATTTTCATATCTTTCTTGTAGGACTTGGTCGTTGGTTTTTCTGTCTGACCATGGTATTCTTTGCATTTCCACAGCCATCAGATGTTTCTTAGCTTGACTGCTCATTGTCCATGCTTCACATCCATGCAAAAGTACAGGTTCTATGTAGCACTTCAACACTCTTTTTCTTGTAGCAAATGACATCTTTATATTGGTCAGTATATTTTTCATCTTGCAAAAGGACACTTTCGCCGTGGCGATTCTTGTTCTAATGTCTTCAAGGCATCTCCCAATAGATGTTATGACTGTTCTGAGATAACTGTACCGATTCGCTCGCTTAAGAATATTCCTATTTATCTGTATATTACATTGTGGTATTTCATTTTTCCTAGTCACGACCATAATCTGTCTTCTTATAATTTAATTCTAACCAGTGCTTTCAAATTTAAAATAATAAAACCTATCATAATTTCTGACTTACCAATATCTATGTATCTACAATTAATGATCAATCAACATCTATGAATCTATTACCATATCTGACTAATCAATGTCTACAAATCTATTACTATTTTTGACAAATCAATTACCTTCCACCTATGATCCTCATCAATAGAAGCAATGAAAACAAGAGCATACTTACAGAGACAGCCAAAGGCTCGTTGAACATGCATAGGCTGACAATGAGGTTACAAGTGTGTTCTATGTTGATATTGTCTCGAACTTGGTACATCAGAAATGGCTGGCCCTAAAAGATGAGAACACACATGATGTGTAAGCCAAGACAATAAATTCATTAAAATAATGTGATCTTATGAGATGAGAAATATTTTTTTTGGGGGCATTCACTCGCTTTGAACTCAAGCGTATTCCATACACCTGCTACCACCTCTAGTGCCCTTGGAACACTAGACAGACTATGAACCCTGTCTGTGGGTAGCTGCACCAAACACAGGTGCTCTTAAGTGTTGACCAAAGATGTAAGTCCTGTTCCAGGTCTTGTCATCTCTGCAGCCTGACAGCTGGATGGACCACAAGGAGTTATGAATCCATTTCATGCCTGCAGTTATCAATGAACATAAGGTGTGCTGTATGATACTATCTTCTACTTCTGCTCTTTATTTCCCCATCGGGGCATAGGTTCTAACCAACTCACACCAAGTCCTCCTGTCTTTTGCTATCTACTGCATTTCCCTCTTTGTCCTCCCCAAATGATTCATTTCTGTGTCTAATGCTCTTCTCCATATGTTTTAGTCTCCCTCTCTTTCATTCCAAACACACTAAACTGATATCTCATTCTTGTACCAACTGTAATGTTTCCCCAATTCATACTTCTAAAATTCGAGGTGCCAATTCTGGGGATTTTCATAAGTGAAAGAAAGTAAATCAGGCAAACCCACTCTGACTTCTGAGGTACTTGTAATTTACATCCCCATGTCAAGTGCGGGAAGTCAACAATGTAGTCCACCTGACCGGTGCAGGGGTTGAACCTGCTACCTCAGCATTGTTTAAATATATGGTTAACATTTGCTTCAGAATCGACATCACTGCACTCAGGGACATATCAACATATACTCAGTCCCCCTCCTCAACAGTCTGCATAGAGTTCCTGTGCTGATAATTTTAGTAGCAGTTACATTAAATCAGCCAGGCTTTTCTTCTACATATTAAGCATTGTTCAAAACCTTTACTCACTCCCTTCTGAGCCTGACTCTCCAGATATGGATACCTCATCTGTTCAGTTGCACACTCCATCTGATCATGGAGATCCTTCACCACATCACTGTTATATAAAGTAGCTCTTCACCTAGAGGGGCAGCAGCAGCCCATCTATCCACCTGTTCACTGCCCCACACACCTACACACCTGGGCAGAGAGCCCACGATATGCTCACAACTTGCATCTTGTCCACTTCATTCGGAATAGCCAGCTACAACTTTCCAAGGCATACTCTGCATCTGTTACAAACATATATGGCTGTGCTGCCCTTCAACCACTGAAAGGCATTTCCAAAATCGTCATCATATGCCATGCTGATGACCTGGGCAGTTGTTTCGCCATCTCACACAGTCACCAGAGTTGATCATCAAACTACAAATGACTGGCACGTTACCATTTTGACAGGTGACAGTTTGTTCTCCCCCCCCCCCCCCCCCCCCCCATAGCACAAAGCCTGGGCTGAATTTAGAGACCATGTTTGCCCATGCAGCATGATGTCTCTTTTGGTCTGCCTAGTTTACTCCAGAGGAAGGCAACACCAATACATCTGGGATAAGACAAGCTGCAGAAGCTGCCAGATCAGCAAAGCAATGCTCTAACTGTCCACCTGTTGGAGCTCCCATTCCTAGAACAGCCACCAACCAAGGCTTAGGGCCTGGTCTGCCCTGCCATGACATTCAGTCTTCAGGTTGCATTTCCTCGCACTCACACTACAAATGGCCAGCCAAAGAAACCCACCCTTCCTCGGATCAGGTAGTTCATGTCAGACTCGCTGAGATGTAAGACATGGCCCTCCCTGGAAGTTTCCACCAGGAAGGAGATCAGTGACACCATCTTGCTGAGTGCTGTTGGTCTCGTTTCATCCGGGGTCATGACCAGAACTTCTTCATCATCATCTTCATCTGACAGGATCTCAACCTGGGGATGTCAAGAATATACACATGTATTTCTCAAATAACAAAAAAAACAAAATATAAAATAACATGGTCATACAAGAAGCTGAAAGAGACTTCAGTAACAGCTTACTTATTTATGTATATAAAAGGACTGGCTGCAAAGCTACTTAAAGTCCGTTCCTAGGAAAGATTCCTATGATGTGAGCCTGGTATTGTCTGTTGTCAAATGCGGTTTAGCCCGGGAAGGTTAACCCGGTCAACAAATGCCAGCAGAAGTCGGATGTGTCGGCCTAATGGCGCAAGAACGCAGCTCTGCTGTAAACAGGCACAACGCAATTACGTCCGGGGAAAAAACTCCGGATGAACGCAGAAGAAGAAATGTGGTTTAGGAATGGTAACTTGCTTGGCTATAGCTCATCCAGAATGAGAAAGTAACCATGCTGGAATATGTTAATTGTT
This sequence comes from Cepaea nemoralis, assembly GCA_014155875.1. NCBI lineage: Eukaryota > Metazoa > Mollusca > Gastropoda > Stylommatophora > Helicidae > Cepaea > Cepaea nemoralis. Next base: position 144,950 of record JACEFZ010028104.1, read on the forward strand.
ACCCTGGGCAGGGATTGAATAGACTGGTATGGAGAACAAACTGGCAGATCTTTAGCAGCTGTTAATGAACTATGCCAGTTATTGACTGACTGACTGGCACCTCGCCGTCTTGACAAACGACAGTTTGTAAAATGACACAAAGTCTGGGCTGAATTTAGAGACCATGTGTTGCCCATACAGCATGGTCACTCTCTCTGCCTGCCTAGTTTACTCCAGAGGAAAGGTAACACTGATATGTCTGGAACTAGACAAACTACAGAAGCTGCCGGATCAGTAAAGCAATACTCTAACTGTCCGCCAATAGCAGCTTTCACCCTAGACCAGTTGCCAACCAAGGCTTACTTAGGGGCCAGTGATGATGCTGCTGTTATTCACACTGATGGGTCAGTGCGCATGAAATACTTGGGATTAGGGTTAACAGCCAGAGTGAGATCTGTAGAAGAAACAAAGCTGATGGGGTCACAAGATTGAACAAGAGGGTGGAATCAGAGGCAGTAACTGCTGTGTTCTAATGGCTCGCAGGCATTAATTATAACAGTCGCTATGCTGTCTGATTCACTTGTCAATGATACACACAAGTTCAAAACCAGATGGCTATAGTATGCATGGATGGGTGCATTTTGTTAGAGCGACTAACGTACAGAAACATACTTTTGGATATATTTTCCAGAACAAGCGAGTGTCTGTGGCAATGAGAGGGCAGATTTGCTGATTTCTAGAGTGCCTTTATTAGACAATTTTCAAATGGACAAATCTCAATCAATCTCTCTCTCTCCCCCTCCCACCTACTCACACACGCACCCACGAGTCGGTAAAGGAAGAAATACAACATCAACAACAATAACTTTTATATAGAGACTTTATGCCATTAGTTATGGCTAAGTCATGGCAGCTTTCTTTTTTGCTGCTCTGGGCAATGTGTTCTTCTTATTTCAGTATGTCATTATGTACTTCTTTCAGCTCTTTTTGTTCAATGATAGTACCATATCTAGACAGCTAGCCATTTCTCATAATTTTTTCTGATAGCCCATGATGGAGAAGCAGCTGACCTACACTGTGAAGAAGGCACCTGATCTGATCAACATGCAAGAAGAAGACCTATGACTCAACAACTCACATAATCAGACTGGACATGTAACAAGAAGACCAATGACCCAACAACTCACATAATCAGACTGGACATGTAAGAAGAAGACCAATGACTCAACAACTCACGTAATCAGACTGGACATGAAAGAAGAAGACCTATGACTCAACAACTCACATAATCAGACTGGACATGTAACAAGAAGACCAATGACCCAACAACTCACATAATCAGACTGGACATGTAAGAAGAAGACCAATGACTCAACAACTCACGTAATCAGACTGGACATGAAAGAAGAAGACCTATGACTCAACAACTCACATAATCAGACTGGACATGTAAGAAGAAGACCTATGACTCAACAACTCACGTAATCAGACTGGACATGAAAGAAGAAGACCTATGACCCAACAACTCACGTAATCAGACTGGACATGTAAGAAGAAGACATTGACTCAACAACTCACATAATCAGACTGGACATGAAAGAAGAAGACATTGACTCAACAACTCACGTAATCAGACTGGACATGTAAGAAGAAGACCTATGACCCAACAACTCACGTAATCAGACTGGACATGTAAGAAGAAGACCTATGACCCAACAACTCACGTAATCAGACTGGACATGAAAGAAGAAGACCTATGACCCAACAACTCACGTAATCAGACTGGACATGTAAGAAGAAGACCTATGACCCAACAACTCACGTAATCAGACTGGACATGAAAGAAGAAGACCTATGACCCAACAACTCACATAATCAGACTGGGCATGAAAGAAGAAGACATTGACTCAACAACTCACATAATCAGACTGGACATGAAAGAAGAAGACCTATGACCCAACAACTCACGTAATCAGACTGGACATGTAACAAGAAGACCAATGACTCAACAACTCACATAATCAGACTGGACATGAAAGAAGAAGACATTGACTCAACAACTCACATAATCAGACTGGACATGAAAGAAGAAGACATTGACTCAACAACTCACATAATCAGACTGGGCATGAAAGAAGAAGACATTGACCCAACAACTCACATAATCAGACTGGGCATGAAAGAAGAAGACATTGACTCAACAACTCACATAATCAGACTGGACATGAAAGAAGAAGACATTGACTCAACAACTCACGTAATCAGACTGGACATGAAAGAAGAAGACATTGACTCAACAACTCACGTAATCAGACTGGGCATGAAAGAAGAAGACATTGACTCAACAACTCACGTAATCAGACTGGACATGAAAGAAGAAGACATTGACTCAACAACTCACGTAATCAGACTGGGCATGAAAGAAGAAGACCAATGACTCAACAACTCACATAATCAGACTGGGCATGAAAGAAGAAGACATTGACTCAACAACTCACATAATCAGACTGGGCATGAAAGAAGAAGACATTGACTCAACAACTCACATAATCAGACTGGGCATGAAAGAAGAAGACCTATGACTCAACAACTCACATAATCAGACTGGACATGAAAGAAGAAGACCTATGACTCAACAACTCACATAATCAGACTGGACATGAAAGAAGAAGACCTATGACCCAACAACTCACATAATCAGACTGGACATGAAAGAAGAAGACCAATGACTCAACAACTCACATAATCAGACTGGGCATGAAAGAAGAAGACATTGACTCAACAACTCACATAATCAGACTGGGCATGAAAGAAGAAGACATTGACCCAACAACTCACATAATCAGACTGGACATGAAAGAAGAAGACCAATGACTCAACAACTCACATAATCAGACTGGACATGAAAGAAGAAGACATTGACTCAACAACTCACATAATCAGACTGGGCATGAAAGAAGAAGACATTGACTCAACAACTCACATAATCAGACTGGACATGAAAGAAGAAGACCAATGACTCAACAACTCACATAATCAGACTGGACATGAAAGAAGAAGACATTGACTCAACAACTCACATAATCAGACTGGACATGAAAGAAGAAGACCAATGACTCAACAACTCACATAATCAGACTGGACATGAAAGAAGAAGACATTGACCCAACAACTCACATAATCAGACTGGGCATGAAAGAAGAAGACATTGACTCAACAACTCACATAATCAGACTGGGCATGAAAGAAGAAGACATTGACTCAACAACTCACATAATCAGACTGGGCATGAAAGAAGAAGACATTGACCCAACAACTCACATAATCAGACTGGACATGAAAGAAGAAGACATTGACCCAACAACTCACATAATCAGACTGGACATGAAAGAAGAAGACATTGACTCAACAACTCACATAATCAGACTGGACATGAAAGAAGAAGACCAATGACTCAACAACTCACATAATCAGACTGGGCATGAAAGAAGAAGACCAATGACTCAACAACTCACATAATCAGACTGGACATGAAAGAAGAAGACATTGACCCAACAACTCACATAATCAGACTGGACATGAAAGAAGAAGACCAATGACTCAACAACTCACATAATCAGACTGGACATGAAAGAAGAAGACATTGACCCAACAACTCACATAATCAGACTGGGCATGAAAGAAGAAGACCTATGACTCAACAACTCACATAATCAGACTGGACATGTAAGAAGAAGACCAATGACTCAACAACTCACATAATCAGACTGGACATGAAAGAAGAAGAACATTGACCCAACAACTCACATATCAGACTGGGCATTGAAAGAAGAAGACCAATGACTCAACAACTCACATAATCAGACTGGACATGAAAGAAGAAGACCAATGACTCAACAACTCACATAATCAGACTGGACATGAAAGAAGAAGACCAATGACTCAACAACTCACATAATCAGACTGGACATGAAAGAAGAAGACCTATGACTCAACAACTCACATAATCAGACTGGACATGAAAGAAGAAGACCTATGACCCAACAACTCACATAATCAGACTGGACATGAAAGAAGAAGACCAATGACTCAACAACTCACATAATCAGACTGGACATGAAAGAAGAAGACATTGACCCAACAACTCACATAATCAGACTGGGCATGAAAGAAGAAGACCAATGACTCAACAACTCACATAATCAGACTGGACATGAAAGAAGAAGACATTGACCCAACAACTCACATAATCAGACTGGGCATGAAAGAAGAAGACCTATGACTCAACAACTCACATAATCAGACTGGACATGTAAGAAGAAGACCAATGACTCAACAACTCACATAATCAGACTGGACATGAAAGAAGAAGACATTGACCCAACAACTCACATAATCAGACTGGGCATGAAAGAAGAAGACCAATGACTCAACAACTCACATAATCAGACTGGACATGAAAGAAGAAGACCAATGACTCAACAACTCACATAATCAGACTGGACATGAAAGAAGAAGACCAATGACTCAACAACTCACATAATCAGACTGGACATGAAAGAAGAAGACCTATGACTCAACAACTCACATAATCAGACTGGACATGAAAGAAGAAGACCTATGACCCAACAACTCACATAATCAGACTGGACATGAAAGAAGAAGACCAATGACTCAACAACTCACATAATCAGACTGGACATGAAAGAAGAAGACCTATGACCCAACAACTCACATAATCAGACTGGGCATGAAAGAAGAAGACCAATGACTCAACAACTCACATAATCAGACTGGCATGAAAGAAGAAGACCAATGACTCAACAACTCACATAATCAGACTGGACATGAAAGAAGAAGACCAATGACTCAACAACTCACATAATCAGACTGGACATGAAAGAAGAAGACATATGACTCAACAACTCACATAATCAGACTGGGCATGAAAGAAAAGACATTGACTCAACAACTCACATAATCAGACTGGACATGAAAGAAGAAGACCTATGACATCACAACTCACGTAATCAGACTGGCATGTAAGAAGAAGACCATATGACTCAACAACTCACATAATCAGACGTGTCATGAAGAAGAAGACCATATGACTCAAACACTCACATAATCAGACTGGACAGTGAAGAGAAGACCATTGACTCACAACTCACATAATCAAGACTGGGAACATGAAAGAAGAAGACAAATGACTCACAACTCACTTAATCAGACTGGACATGAAAGAAGAAGACCTATGACCCACAACTCACGTAATCAGACTGGACATGAAAGAAGAAGACATATGACGCAACAACTCACGTAAGTCAGACTGGACATGAAAGAAGAAGAGCATTGACTCAAACAACTCACATAATCAGACTGGACATGAAAAGAAGAAGACCTATGACTCAACAACTCACGTAATCAGACTGGACATGAAAGAGAAGACCATGACTCAACAACTCACATAATCAGACTGGGCATGAAGAAGAAGACCAATGATCAACAACTCACATAATCAGACTGGACATGAAAGAAGAAGACCTATGACTCAACAACTCACATAATCAGACTGGACATGAAAGAAGAAGACATATGACCTCAACAACTCACGTAATCAGACTGGGACATGAAAGAAGAAGGACCTATGACCTCAACAACTCACGTAATCAGACTGGACATGAAAGAAGAAGACAATGACTCAACAACTCACATAATCAGACTGGACATGAAAGAAGAAGACCATTTGACTCAACAACTCACATAATCAGACTGGGCATGAAAGAAGAAGACCAATGACTCAACAACTCACGTAATCAGACTGGACATGAAAGAAGAAGACATTGACTCAACAACTCACATAATCAGACTGGACATGAAAGAAGAAGGACATTGACTCAAACAACTCACATAATCAGGACTGGGACATGAAAGAAGAAGACATTGACCCAACAACTCACGTAATCAGACTGGACATGAAAGAAGAAGACCAATGACTCAACAACTCACATAATCAGACTGGGCATGAAAGAAGAAGACATTGACCCAACAACTCACATAATCAGACTGGACATGAAAGAAGAAGACATTGACCCAACAACTCACGTAATCAGACTGGACATGAAAGAAGAAGACATTGACCCAACAACTCACATAATCAGACTGGGCATGAAAGAAGAAGACATTGACCCAACAACTCACGTAATCAGACTGGGCATGAAAGAAGAAGACATTGACTCAACAACTCACATAATCAGACTGGGCATGAAAGAAGAAGACCAATGACTCAACAACTCACATAATCAGACTGGACATGAAAGAAGAAGACAATAATCAGACTGGACATGAAAGAAGAAGACATTGACCCAACAACTCACATAATCAGACTGGGCATGAAAGAAGAAGACATTGACTCAACAACTCACGTAATCAGACTGGACATGTAACAAGAAGACCAATGACTCAACAACTCACAGTAATCAGACTGGACATGTAAAGAAGAAGACCAATTGACTCAACAACTCACATAATCAGACTGGCATGTAAAGAAGAAGACCAATGACTCAACAACTCACATAATCAGACTGGACATGTAAAGAAGAAGACCTATGACTCAACAACTCACATAATCAGACTGGACATGAACAGAGAAGACCAATGACTCAACAACTCACATAATCAGACTGGACATGAAGAAGAAGACCAATGACTCAACAACTCACATAATCAGACTGGACATGTAAGAAGAAGACCTATGACCCAACAACTCACATAATCAGACTGGACATGAAAGAAGAAGACCAATGACTCAACAACTCACATAATCAGACTGGACATGAAAGAAGAAGACCAATGACTCAACAACTCACATAATCAGACTGGACATGAAAGAAGAAGACCTATGACCCAACAACTCACGTAATCAGACTGGGCATGAAAGAAGAAGACCTATGACCCAACAACTCACATAATCAGACTGGACATGAAAGAAGAAGACCTATGACCCAACAACTCACGTAATCAGACTGGGCATGAAAGAAGAAGACCTATGACCCAACAACTCACATAATCAGACTGGACATGTAAGAAGAAGACCTATGACCCAACAACTCACGTAATCAGACTGGACATGAAAGAAGAAGACCTATGACCCAACAACTCACATAATCAGACTGGACATGAAAGAAGAAGACCTATGACCCAACAACTCACATAATCAGACTGGACATGTAAGAAGAAGACCAATGACTCAACAACTCACATAATCAGACTGGACATGTAAGAAGAAGACCAATGACTCAACAACTCACATAATCAGACTGGACATGTAACAAGAAGACCAATGACTCAACAACTCACGTAATCAGACTGGACATGTAACAAGAAGACCAATGACTCAACAACTCACGTAATCAGACTGGACATGTAACAAGAAGACAATGACCCAACAACTCACGTAATCAGACTGGACATGAAAGAAGAAGACCTATGACCCAACAACTCACATAATCAGACTGGACATGTAAGAAGAAGACCAATGACTCAACAACTCACGTAATCAGACTGGGCATGAAAGAAGAAGACCTATGACCCAACAACTCACATAATCAGACTGGACATGTAAGAAGAAGACCTATGACTCAACAACTCACGTAATCAGACTGGGCGGACTTGCTGCCCATGTAGAACTTGACCACCATGCTGATGGCGTTGATGGCGTTCAGGAAGGAGGCTGAAGGGAAGTCGGCGTTGGAGTCCTGCAGCTTGGCAAACTCAAACAGAAACGTGAAGTACTCCGTCAGGTACTTGTTGCTGGGCCTCATGCCACATTCCAGCTGTGGAAGGCCAGGCACATCCATTACATAATCATAGACATTTGAGATATAATAGAGCATGTTAACAGTTAGAATTCAGAAACAAAATATTTCCATGGGAGTTGGGAACTGTACAGGGTAGCGTAGCCACTCGACATCATCATGTGCCCTGTCAAAGGCATTCATGTCTCTACACAGATCTCGGGTCCCTGGTGTTCTGGATCAATTCTATTGATGGGAGGTCAGCATAGCCGAATGGATAAAAGTGCACATTCTTAAACATCCGGTGTGCTGATGCTGAAGTAAGGCTTCAACCCTTAGATGGACAGTTTGACTAAAATGCTGTCTTCTCGTCCTTGATTTGGGGACGTAAATTACAAATACCTCTGAAGTCGGAGTGGGTTCATCTGATGGTGAGGGATACTGGTAATAAGGAAAGCTAATCCACACGCAAAGTTCAGTCCAGTACTACTAGAAGTAGTGTGTACGGACTACGACTGAGTTCAAAGCGAGTGAGTGCCCAGAAAAATAAATATTGATTTTATTCCTCCACGACACCATCTGAGACCATTCAGTATCATTTCTCTTGGCCCGCCTCTTCGATTGCTGATCGTCCAGTTGGCGTGATACTTTTCAATGCTTCTCTTCTCATTACACGACCAACGAGCATTATATGTCTCTTTCTTATCGTCATCATCATCATCATGTGCCGTGCCGGTAAGTGTGGGCAGTCATGTTTCACCATCTCAAACAATCACCAGAGTCTTGGATCAGCTCTGTGTTCTTGGCTCGACAATACCACTTGGCCAAGCCATCCAGGTATTTACTGGTCTTCCCATTGTTCTCTGTGTCGGACTGTGTGAGTATTTGTGTATTTGTGTGTGTGAAAGTGTGTATGTGTTGACTGCCTGTGTATGGGAAGGAGTATACATGGGTGCCTTACTGTATGCATGAATGAGGATATATGGACGCGAGAGAGAGAAAGAGTATGTGTGTACGTGTTTGTGGTTGGGGGTGAGGAGGGAGGAGGGTGTGTGTATGAGAGAGAGAGAGAGAGAGAGAGAGAGAGAGAGAGAGAGAGAGAGAGAGAGAGAGAGAGAGAGAGAGAGAGAGAGAGAGAGAGAGAGAGAGAGAGAGAGAGAGAGAGAGAGAGAGAAAAAAGCAAGTATAAACTTTTGTTAGTGAGTTTGTGATTGTGAGAAAGTACATGTGTTTGTGATGGAGTGTGTATTTGTGTTATTGAGTGGAGGCATACTTTGAGAGTTTGGGTAAATGATATGTATGCAGGAATGTATGTATGTGTTTATGAATATGCATGTGTATGTGTGTCTTTTGGCTGTTGGTGATTCCTGGGCAAGTTTACGTCAGTAGTTTGCCATTGCTTTCTGAACAAATGGCACACGTACCATTTCATTAAAAAAAAAACCAACGCAGCTGTGTTTCGAGCGCGGTATGCGGTATTGTGAACTGTGTTCGTAACCCCTTCACCACAGAGCCTTTGCCAACATTTATAATAAACTTTTCTTAAACTGATAACCAAAACCATTACTTAAACTGACAACGAAAACTTGGACTTACATTAGACAAAAGTTTTGTGATGAAACGAGTCAAACAACTGTGGCCACAGAGCTCTGCAGTGTCCATACCATCCCTGCATAAAAGACAGGTTTGAAAATAACAAAACATGTCAACAATTGTTAAAATATGTGGTAAACATACATTCACATAAAAAGTCGCTTAAAAGTCGGCAGGGTTGACTTCATTGCACCGGGTTTTATCCCATATGGCTCGACCTCTTTCCGCAGCACGGAAAGCGTCGCACAAAGCACAAACTCTGTAGCTTTTTATCGACGACCCACAGGAGTCTCAGAAACATTTAAATCGTAAACCGAAGGGCGCGGCCCGGAATCGAACCCACAACCTTCGGAGCACGAGTCAAACAGCTTGACCACTTCACCACAGAGACTCCCACATAAACATATGTAACACTGGTGTTAACAGAAAATATGTGAAACAGTAACATACACCACATGCCAGAAGGACATAATACAAAGGACATTCTATGGTAGCTAGGAAAACAGAAACAGAAAAATGTATGCCCAGAGCTACGATTAAAAGAAACGAAAGAGGAAAAATGAAAATTTTGGGGATAGACAACACTTTGAAAGGAAAAGTTTCTGACTGTTTTATGTGGATTTAGCCATGTGCAAGACGTGATGATTCCTTGGGAAAGCCTAGTACCAGAGTGCTATGTGTCGGCTCTGCAATTATGGAAGCCTCCTTGGATGGCAGGGAATTCCCATGGTCTGCCCCTGCCTTCCCTTGAGGACTGACCGGGATGTCTTCAGCTGTTCTAAATGGGCCAGCTGGGATGGGGATAACACCACAATAGTGAGAGTCAAACATCCTACAAAACCACCTGAAAGGTAATCAACCAGGTGCCGTCTCCTCAATGAAGGTTGGCTGCAATGGATCTTCAACACTGTCTGTCGCTCGCCTTGACTGTACATTCTGTCAGGTTGATGTTCGTCCATCTCTTGATATTATCCTCCCACTTGTATCATTGTCTACCTCTTGCTCGCTTGCCCTCAACCATGCATTCCAGTATGGTTTTTATAAGAATATCATGTCTTTTGACATGGCCAAAATATTTCACTTGTCTCTCTTTATATCTTTCATCAACTCTCTCTTCATTCCCAGTTTTTCTAGGACCTCTGCATTTGATTGGAAGGTAGCACAGCCAACAAATGCCTGAACAAATCGGATGTGTCAGCTGAAAGGTTCAAATATCACAGCTCTGCTGTAAACAGGCACAACGCAATTATGTCAAAAAGAACATTTCATACGAACACAGGAGAAGAAGAAGATATGTGGATATGTACTGTGAGGAACCATCTTGAATTCAGCGAAAGAAGACTAGTTAACAAGCACAGGTGAATAGAACCTGAAAGGAAGATAAGGTTGTGCAACTGAAAATGTTCATACTTACCTTACAATTCCGATCTGTGTGTAACCCACAGATTACATATAGATTGGAATTGTGAGGTAAGTATGAAAATTTTTTCCAATTCTCATTTTCTCTTCATTGCTTTCATTTTTTCATCCTTTTGTCCTTCTCATCCTGTCATCACCTTTTGATGTAGTCACAGGAGATCTCCTTGACTATATGTTGTGTTTGTGAATGTGTTTGCTGATGAAGGCTAATTGCTGCAATGTCCTGTATGTGTCGTAATTCTGTTATGTACTACTTTGTGTCATTTTATATTGTTTACATTTTCGCAGTTCCACCCAATTTTATTCATATTTATACTACAATATGGTGCATCAACGCACAGATAGACATGACTGTAAGAAGTACAAGTAAAGAATCCTTGTCCCTGCCTTGAGGTGTGTTGGATATATGGTGCTGGCCTTATGTTTTATAGACCATTCAGCACTAAATAGGTCATGTGATCAATATCTTTCTGGTCACTTATATTCCCCCCGAATATTTAGTAGAAGGTTACAAGACAACACAGCCCCAGCTGTCCCTGGCCCATTTAACAACACACTACTGGTCAAACAGAAGTTGAGATTGTGCCGTGGTTAGCACACTTGCCTGCCACCCAGGTGGTCAAGCATTCAAACCCCCCCCCCAAGTTGTGATTTTGTAAACTGAAACGGGCTCCCAGGCCAAGCCAGCCTCAAATGTGTACTATTAAATGTCCGGAGAAGTAAATGCTAATGGCATGACACTGACCACATCAACCACAGAACACCAATGAAATCTACAGAAATATGGGCCCGGCACAACATATTCAATATATTGCAAGGCATGTAAACACAATGCCAATAAGTGCCCTCAGTGTCTCTCAATGATTAATGTGCCTGCCAGCCAAGAAAGGGTCCAGGTGGAGGGTCCCCAGCAGAGGCAAGATTATTTTTTTGACCAGTAAAATTCTAGGGTTGACCCAGCCTAACTCAAATGTTTTGACCAGTACAATTCTAGGGTTGAACCAGCCTAACTCAAATGTTTTGACCAGTACAATTCTAGGGTTGACCCAGCTTAACTCAAATGTTTTGACCAGTACAATTCTAGGGTTGACCCAGCTTAACTCAAATGTTTTGACCAGTACAATTCTAGGGTTGACCCAGCTTAACTCAAATGTTTTGACCAGTACAATTCTAGGGTTGACCCAGCCTAACTCAAATGTTTTGATCAGTACAATTCTAGGGTTGACCCAGCCTCTAGCGCAATTTTTAATTTTACTTCCTCCAATTCGTCCTGAGACTGCTTTAACAATGTTTTTACCTTCCTAGAAATCTCACATGGATAGGGCTGCTTGATTCTAATTCTAATAACCATGGAGAAGGATTGTAGGTCAGCATGGCCAAATGGATAAGAACGTGTGCTGATGTGTGTACTGATACTGAGGTAAGGGGTTCAACCCCTACACCGGACAGTTGGACTAAAATGTTGACCTATCGTCCTTGACTTGGGGACGTAAATTACAAGTACCTCTAAAATCAGAGTGGGTTCACCTGATGGTGAGGGACACTTAATAGGGAAAGCTAATCCACATACAGAATTCAGTACAGCACTACTAGAAGTGTGTATGGACTACGCTTGAGTTCAAAGCGAGCGAGCGCAAAAAAAAAAGAGAGAGAAGGATTGAACATACCCAAGAGCGATGTACTCCTTGGAAGCTTTACTGAGCTGGGTGATGACCATGATGAGCAGGCGCTGGAACATCTGCCGGATGGTGGTGTTGGGGCACTTGATGAGAATGTGCTGCACCCACCAATCATCCTCTGCCATGTGGTCCAGCAACCACTATCCAAGCACAGGGAGGAAACAAATCAGCAATTTTAGAAATAAAAGACATAAATTTGGTAATTTATATGCAAACATAAATTAATACATTAAAACTAAATCAGACATTACAAATGGACTCAGGGTAAACATACATTTGCACTCACACAAATATATAATGAATTTGTATGCGGGGGGAAAAACGGCATGGACAATAAGAAGAGGTCACCACAGTAGAGGAACAAGATGCTGGACAGTTTGATATGGAATGGAGAAAAAGCTTGATATCAGAAATGATTGGCAACATGAGAGATAAGGCTGGAGACAGACATGATCACCATGGCAAGGACAATAAGAAGTCACCACAGTAGAGAGAGGAACAAGATGCTGGACAGTTTGATATGGCTTGGAGAAATGTCGGTATCAGAAATGATTGGCGGGATGAGAGACAAGTAAAAATGTCCTTTAATTTTATTTACTAAATGCTCATACTGATATATTTACAATTATTTAGATGAATTATTATTGGGTATGAAGAGCATCTGGCCAAGTGGTGACAATGTCAGTCACCCGAGGGGAGATGTGGGTTCGAATCCTCAGGAAAGCTTGTTTTCTGCCAGGAGAAAAAAAATAAAACCCCTAACCTGCAGTTGCGATTGCACTAGCCAGGCGGCCTTAATTCCTCAGTTTCGGCACAAGGCCCTAATGTAGCATAGAAAACATATCCTGGCTACTTACCTCACAGGGACCCAAACAGCTACTGAATTTCTTCATCAGGTAATCAATCCAATTTGGCATAGACTTCTGCAGAAGGAAACAGTTGATAAACAATTAGTTTTATACTTTTTGCGCGTGCACACACACCATCTCGCTTTCTTTCTGTCTTCTTGCTCTAATTATGTCTCTCCATCTCCCCCCCCCTCTCTCTAGTCTGTTCTCTACCTGTTTATTTCTGTCTGCCCCACTCTCAGTCTTTCTGTCTGCCCCACTCTCTCTTTTGCATGCCCTCTCTGTTTCTGTCTGTGTATAAGTTGCTCTTTATCCCTGTGTTTCTGTCTGTCTGTCTGTCTGTCTGTCTGTCTGTCTCCCTCTCTCGCTGCCCCATAGACTAACAAATGAGCATACTATTGATGGAGACCATCAAGCTGATGTTTGTGAGGGATGAGGAAGGTACCGGATGGTTATACAAGCTCAGTGATGGTTCTATTACATGTGTATAGGAGAAATGTTCCCTCACATGTGTATAGGAGAATGTTCTCTCACATGTGTATAGGAGAATGTTCCCTCACATGTGTATAGGAGAATATTCCCTCATATGTGCATAGGAGAATGTTCCCTGGCATGTGTATAGGGGAATGTTCCCTGGCATGTGTATAGGAGAATATTCCCTCACATGGGTATAGGAGAATGTTCCCTCACATGTGTATAGGAGAATGTTCCCTCACATGTGTATAGGAGAATGTTTCCTGACATGTGTATAGGAGAATGTTCCCTCACATGTGTGTAGGAGAATTGTGACCTGTCTAGCCATAATGAAATAAGTTAAACGTTACCAATGTGTAAACTGTAGAGATCTGTTGTACCTCCACCTCTGAAGCTCATATCCCTGCCATCAGTCTCAATCACACAAACACACCACAATAAGAAACAACATATTCAACAATATGCCTAAATGGCCGTTAAACTGGGCATGTGACCATTTTGTCGTGTTTTACAAAAGAAGACATTGATAAAAGCGAGCTGATGAATATCTGCTCCTACAAACACCCAGAGAATAATGATGTTTTATTACTGTTTGAAGATTAGGTGATAAGGAAGTAGAAGGACTGAAAGAGAAGGGAATAAGAGATGTGGAGGTAGTAAGTGAAGAAATAGTGGGAGAAATTATGGAGAAATGGGAGGAGGGAGTTAAGAAAGGGGGCAAGAGGAAGTAAAAATGAATGCATGACAAGAAAGAAAAAAAAAAACGATGGAAGAAAACAATGACACTAGAAGAAAAACATTAAATGACGATTAAAAAAAAGGCACATGGAAATGTAAAAAGAATGGAAAGAAGGAATAAATTAGTGAAAAATAAAAATTAAAAAAAATAAAAGCTAAGTGGAAAATGGCAGATGAAGCAAAAAATGAAGGAAACGGCAGAATTAAAAAAGACTAAAGATAATGAAATAATACAGACAGACAGAGACACACACACACACACACACAGAGAGAGAGAGAGAGAGAGAGAGAGAGAGAGAGAGAGAGAGAGAGAGAGAGAGAGAGAGAGAGAGAGAGAGAGAGAGAGAGAGAGAGAGAGAGAGAGAGAGAGAGAGAGAGAGAGAGAGGGCTTTTCACTAACCTTTTCTTTCGCATGAATGAAAGACTCCAGAACAAAACAGGAGGCCAAAATGACAGCCTTGTGGTTGGCGGTATCTGTATATTCAATAGGCAATGTGCCAGGAATATGGGAGCACATCTGCCAAATGTGGCTGCAGATTTGGTTGAAAACAGTTTAATAATGACATTCTGGCATATGATAAAGCTAAGATCAATTATGTGCAATATTAAAAAAAAAAAAAACTAACATTAAAAGTAAAATCACCCAATGACAGAAACTGTCACCATGTAGTGAAGTAAGGTCACATAGTCCAGTACAGTGGTTCTCAACCAGTGGAGAAATCCCCCCCCCCCCCAGGAATTTTAGGGTTTCTAGGGGGAATTAAGATATTTTCAAGATCATGTTAATACAAGAACCGATTACTTGATATTGTTCTTCCCTCCATACTTTATGGTTCTGTACTTCTCACCCTTCTGAAATTCATTTTATAACGTAAGTAGACTCACAAATCACATTTTATGTAGATGTCTAGACGTGTTCTAGTATGTGTTATTAAATTTAGCTTCCATTTTTGTGTATACTGTGTGTGTGTGTATACTGTGTGTGTGTGGGGGGGGGGGGGGGGGATGACAATCTGAACATATGGTGAAGGGGTGCATGGGCCAAAAAAGGTTGAGAACTACTGCTCTAGTCACTGCGCTCAGAGATGGGCTGTCAGTTCTCTTCCTGTTTTTCCTTCCCTGGCAAATATATCGGAACTCATTTTATGATGTGTGGTCAACCCTGAAGGTGCAAACAGCTAAAGAAATGCTCTCTTCTCGTGGCATTTGCAAACACTGGTAAGCTAAATCCCTTGGCAGTCGGAAATTGAAAAAGAGTAGCCTAACAGCGCTGCCTGTGGAAAATTTTGAGTTAAAAATCTACCCAAAGTATTTCAGGATCCTCGCCGGTGCTAGAGAATTTGTGCACTGAGCTGAGATTCTCTGGACTCAGACTTGAGTTTAGAGTAGAACGGAGCACTTATGGGTTACACCTGTGTGCCGTGATGTTGATCCGTCGACTAAACTAAACTACTTTTTTTTTTTACAGGACACTGCAGTCAACACCAGCATTTTTCAGCTGCTGTTGATGTCTTAGCAAGTTTTTACGTTCAGTAGTTTGCTATTAAACTACTGAGCGTAATCTTCCCAAGAAATCAACAATCAGCTGAAAGAAGCTGATGTTGACAGCGATGTCCTGTAATGGATATGCGAACAAACAAAAAAAAAGTTTGCCATTGCTTTCTGAACAATCAGCTCACATACCTTTCTGTAAGAAAATAATGATATGCGATCTGCTACCGAATTTCGTGCAGCTGTATTTCATGTGTGGGTATACGGGATTATGAACAGCGTCCTTAACCCCTTTGCCAGGGAAACCGGGGTAAGCTACTACACATGTGTAATCCCAATCCCGTGGAAACTGATCTTCAAAACTTCATAACAGTGATTCCAGACACAAAAAAGTGATACCATGCAAGGCATAATGTGATTTGACACAAGGTTAGATTTTATTCTATACACGATACAAATGTGACACCATACAGAGCAAAGTTTGATTCTATATGAGGTGAAAAGGACAATCACTGGAACATTAGAAAAACTGTTTTGTCAGGAAACAGCCGAACATTGCTTTCTTGTGTGTGCTAAAATTGCATATATGGTCTAGATCAGTGTTTCCCAACCTTTTTTGTGCTATGCCCCACCTAAGCCTTTCTAAAATTCTTATGCCCCCCCCCCCACCCCCAAACATATATATTATTTTTAATATTTAAAAATTGAAATGTTTTCTAAAGAAACTTGAATGATAGGTTTTAGGAAGAAATCACTAGGAAATTATTGAGCAAACACAGTAAGTAAATTTTCAAAACATATAATGGAGAACTGAAATTCAAGTACAAAATAATGTTAATCAATGATTTTTCTATATTATTTTAATTATTAGTAATTATTTATTATTTAAATTTAGTGAGATCCTTGCGCTTGATGCTTGCTGCAAAGAGATTTTATGTCAGGTTCCAATTTAGTTAACTTCAGTCTCAAGTCTCCCCGTTTTGTTATATCCAGCCGATTTCTTCCATTTTCAAATTGCCCCCCTCAACAATCGAATTGCCCCCCTGTGGGGCGTGGGCCCCACGTTGGGAAACACTGGTCTAGATCATGCAGGTAAATTTTTTAAAATGTGAATCCACCCCGAGGTAGACCAAGAAGGCGGTGGAGAGATAATATACATACAGACCTACAAGCACTTGGAATCAACGACTGGCAAGAGAAGGTCCACCAGAGAGACGAATGGAGACAGATTGTATTTGCAGCAAAGAACCTCAATGGCTCGGAATGCTGAAGAAGAAGAAGAAGAAGAATCCACCCTGATGTGGATCAAATCCTTGTCCATTTCCTTCTTTCACAGGTCTCTTCCCGTGTCATATAAGACTATGGACTGATGCACTGCATGAGAAGAAAGAATCCAGCATCCACACTTCCTTGTGGTGTGTTTGTTTCTCTTCTGCTTGTTGTATCCAAGTTTTCTACCACTATCTGCCAGCTACCCACAGAGAATGCTCTTGTAAATACATCCATCAGGCACATGGCCTATATGTCCAAACCATTGCTTTCTGAGCTGTCTAAACAAATGGGTTGCTGACTAGTTTGTTAAAGCATTTGAAAATTTGTTTCTCTGCCCTTCCAAGATAAACTGATGGTAGAGTGCAGACATCGAGGGGTGATGGTGCTAAATTGTTCTCTTGCTGAACATGGATGCTTTATGGACTATACAAGAGAGTTAACAGCAAAGGTACACATAAAGGGAAAAAAAGTTAGTTGTATATCCTTTACAGGATGTTGCAGTCAACTGCAGCAGTTTCCCTTGTTGCTGTTCATGATCTCTTAGCAAATTTATGTTGGGTAGTTTGCCACAGCCTTTGGCATTCATACCTTTGTATGGGAAACCAATGCAAGGCGGTCTGCTTCCGAATCGCAGGCAGCTGTGTTTCAAACGCTGTATACGGGATTACGAATTGCATCTGTAACCCCCTTGTCACGGAGCCGGCACACATAAAGAGCACGGAATAAAAAACTATATTTACGAAACTACGGAATGACAGCGCAAGAAACACACATGGTACTGTTTATAATACCTAAAGACACACACATGAAACAGTTTATAATGCCTACAGACACACAATCACTTACTCAAAATACATGCGATCAAAGATGCTGCGATCCTTCAGAAACTGGGTATTATCATTCCAGATCCACTGCCAAGATGAATGCCAAATTCACATTAACAGCATAGCTATGCACATGAAATATATGACATGGACAGTTTATATAAAACATTTCGTAAACATCCTGATACAACCCACACGATCTAGACATTCTGTGTGACAATATACAAATAGCCTTAGAACTGCACAGATTAACTCTTTCCTGTCCACATGTCTTTGTTGGTAAGCTAATCCTGTTTTTCCCATTATGGACCAAAGTATTGGCCAAAAAACCATGCCAACATGACTAGTCTTCTGTCTTTCATAAATCACTAATGTAGTTCTCTCCCTAAGCTCCACACGAGTGATTCTGTCATACCATTTTAATCCTCCTATTCTACACAGGCTCTGACAGGTAGGATTTTGCACCTATTTTCTACAAGATGATGTAGCCAGTGCCACACCAACCCCTCCTTACAGCAGCCACACCCAGGGCAACCACCGTGACAGGCCGGCAAAACCAGGCGTGGGTCACCAATTCCATATCAAACCAGTTGGCGAACTAGGGTGTGCCCATCCAGCATGTGAAGACAAGATTTGGTAGACTGCGTGGAAGAAATTATTGATGATTCAACGGGCAAGATGGCGTTTACTTGCAAAGCGTTGTGGAACATAATGAGGGTGGTAAGGCACGTAGAGCGCCCTGGTCATCCACTGCACCTGTATTCGTCTCCAGTCGTCTTGATTTGTCTTGCCACTGGATTCAGATGGACTTGGGAGAGAGAGTTAGGTTGACGAATTGCACAACTCTTCCTCACTTTAATCCAATTCATTGTGTAAGTCATTCTCGCCAAAACAGGCCTTACCAGCCATCTTAGAAGTCACATCTCCAATCTTTCAACCCTGCTGGATGAAATGAATGGTCATCATCATTCTTGATGGACAAACACCACCTCCTCCTTAGTCACCTCTTACATGTATAATAGGCTTCAGTGTTGCTATTCACTGCTTCTCTTAAGGGACCTGGTAATAAATGAATGACCATGTGACATACCATGTGTTTACTGGTAACTCTATACGCAATATGCTATCCTGAAACTCCTTGTACCTTGTACAATTATTGCATGAACCCACACTGAGGTTGCCATGGCTGAAAGCTTTAACATGCTGGTGCATAAACTTTCCCTGGTGACCAAAGATATATATCTGTCTAATATGGAGTCTGACAATTTTTTTTTAGTTTCAAATAACAGAACAAATTTAGACAAAACAAGTTAAAACAGACAAACAGTTACATATTTTGTGAGGGGTGCGGCAAAGTAAGAAAGTCAAGGATCCTTAAATTGCACTGGGCATATGTTGTTAGACCCAGATGTTTATAAACTAATTAGCATTCAGTGGGTGGTGCAGGCAGTAACAAGCCGGCCGCCTTGACTTTCCGGTACACGTCCTGGTAACCATGTGACTGGGACGACCTGGGTGCCCAGGCCAGTTTGACAAATTTGAATCCAACCCAATGAGGATCAAATCCTTGACCACTTGGCTAGCATGTGAGCATCTCGAACCCTCGAGGCTCTCATTTTATAAACATCACACATCACAAAGGTAACCAACTTACATCAGCCAGCTCAGGGTTGAGCACAAAGTTGAACTCCTCCTTGACCTCAGTCTGCCTGGGTGACACTCTTTCATAGAACAACATGTAGGCACTGTTTGTCTGGTACAGAGTGAGGATAATAATGTTAGTCTGCAGGTAAATCTATGGGTAAGAACAATGTTGCTACATAACAGGTTCTTTTTCCTCATGTTTTTGGTTGTTGGTCTAAATAACCCATCTTCTCCAATAACTGAATTCTCGATGGATAGATCTGAATTTACGCCCATATGTTGCCAAAGGAAATCAATCACAGGTATGGTAGGCATAAAGCCACATATTAACAATCAGACAATAGTTTATATAGATATTTATAAATATTCAAAACAATGTTCGTCCTTTGCGAATTTTAACAATGAAGACACACTCTATTACACAATTTATTAGTTGTATGTCATCAGCTGCATACCACAGAAAAGTTCAACATATAGGAAAGCAGCGTAATGCATCCTTTTAACTGAAATCCACAAAGCACATTGCCATTTGTTTCACCGTAGCCACTGTACTTTTCAAGAGACTTTTTATTACACAACTGTTGTTTATCCTCATGCATAGCAGATGCCTCTGCATAGCTCAGTAAAATTACTGAATGAACGAACAAACAAACAAACTTTATTTTCAAAGGGTTGAGAATTGGGCACGCAGGCCCATTTGACTTTCTGCCCTTCTTATATCTCTGCTCTCATACATTATTTCATTCATACATCATTTATGAAGCTAATCTTAAGACAGAAATGCAGAGGTGTCTGCAATACAGCAGGTAAACTGTGATAAAGTAAACAAACAAACAAGATAAATTACGTAAACAAAAAGACACAACAGTCTCTCTAAACCTGCTGCGGTGACAATGAAACAAATGGCAATGTTTTTTTTTTAAATTTCAGCTAGAAAGATCAAAAGAATCACTACACCGCTTTAATATGTACTGGGCTTTTTCTGAAGCATGCACCTGGCGATTTACAACGAAATATGCAGTGCAATATATTGTTTGTCTTCATTATTTAAATTCTAAACCTATAGTTTTTTTTAAAACAGCGATAAGAAGATATAGGGACTAAACATACCTTCTCAATGGGGAAGTCCAGGTACTTCTCAGAAACTGTGTCATATGTTTTACCCTGAAATTTAGATCATAATAAATGAAAAGAGATGACTGTACACCCGGGAGAATCTCTGGAATTATTTCTGTAGGGTTAAAGTACAAAACATTTGTTCTTAATCTACATTTTAGTGGCGAAGGGACTATGAATGCAAATCACAATTCCACATTTGAAACACAGCTGGAGGCGATTTGAAAGCAGACTGCCTTGAGCTGGTTTTCATACAATGGTATGAGTGCCTGTCATATAGAAAGCAATGGCAGACTACTGGTAAAATTTGCCAAGAAATCACACACAGCCAAACAGTGCTGGGGTTGACTGTGATGTCCATAAAGGATATGCAACTAACTTTTTAACACACTGGGTTTATGTGTTTGTATGTGTGCTGTTGATGATGATAATGATAACACAGATAGTGCTGATAATGTTAATGATATAAATAACAAATGGCAGCTGAGCGACCAATGACAATCATTTGCATGTTACAACTCATTCATTCATATTGGTTGTATCAAGCAGAACTCAATCAGTCACATTTGTTATCTGTGCAAACACATTTGTTGTACATAAAACAGTCATTCATAGTTGTTGTTTTAGACAGATCTAACAAAATCATTCAAATTTGTTGTAAATGTAAAACCCAATCATTCACATTTTGTGTTTCAGACAGAACACAATTGTTCATGTTTGTAGGTCAGCATGGCCAAATGGATAAGAGCACTAGTTCTTAAACATCCGGGGTGTTGATGCCGAGGTAAGGGGTTCAACCCCTACACTGGACAGTTGGACTAAAATACTGACCTATCGTTCTTGACTTGGGGATGTAAATTATTAGTACCTCTGAAGTCGGAATGGGTTCGCCTGATGGCGAGGGACACTGTTAAAAAAGGGAAATCGAATCTGCATACAAAATTCAGTCCAGAATTACTAGAAGCAGTGTGTGCTATGCTTGAGTTCAAAAGCAAGAAAGTCCCCGGGATGGTTAACCCAGTCAACAAATGCCCGCAGAAGTCGGATGTGTCGGCCTAACGGCGCAAGAACGCAGCTTTGCAGTAAACAGGCACAACGCAATCACATCCGAAAAAAAAACTCTGGATGAACGCAGAAAAAGAAGAAGAAAAGCAAGAAAGTGCAAAAAAAAAAATATTACAATTCATTCATTCACATGCAGAACTCAATCAGTCACATTTGATATCCATGCAAAGAAAAAACTCATTCACATTTGTTCTACAGAAGACGTCATTCATAGTTGGTGTTTTAAACAGAGCCCAATCATTCACATTTGTTGGACACACACAAGTCATTCATAGTAGTTGCTTTAGACAGAACCCAATCATCCATATTTGTTCTACATAAAATGTCATTCATAGTTGGTGTTTTAGACAAAACCCAATCATTCACATTTGTTGTACATAAAACAATCATTCACATTTGGTGTTTTAGACAGAACCCAATCATTCACTGTACATAAAACAGTCATTCATAGTTGTTTTAGACAGAACCCAATCATTCACATGTGTTGTAAATGTAAAACCCTATCATTCACACTTATTGTTTCAGACAGAACACAATCATTTATGATTGTTGTACATAAAACATAGCTATTCATATTTGTTGTTTCAGACAATTGAATCATTCATATCTGAAGTTATAGATAGAGCACAATCATTTACTTCTTAATTATCAGAAAGAAGACAAATTAGAATGAGCCCAAATTTATGCAAGGAAAGACCCCACGACGTTAATTGAACCAGAATGTTCCTCTCTGTCTGTCTGTCTCTGTCTCTCTGTCTGTGTGTGTGTGTATGTGAGAGAGAGAGAGAGAGAGAGAGAGAGAGAGAGAGAGAGAGAGAGAGAGAGAGAGAGAGAGAGAGAGAGAGAGAGAGAGAGAGAGAGAGGGGGGGGGGGGGAGGTATGAAAACCAAATGTCCCCAAAATGCAGCCTAGCCACCTCCTACATCAGTCAGTTGAACTAAAATGTTAACTTCTCATCCTTGACTTGGGGATGTAAATTATAATTATCTCTGAAGTTGGAGTGAGTTCACCTGATGGTGATAAAAGGGAAAGCTAATCCACATGCACAAATCAGTAGAGTTCCCAATGCACATGCTATAAGACAGTTGTGACACCAAATACGACTTACGTTCATCTCCCCTCCAAAGGCTTCGTGAGGAATGTTACTGGCATCAAACGGCTTTACGTCAGCATCATTGAAATGGTACCTGGAACATGAAGGAATGATGATAATATAATCTAAAGTAAAGGTTTCCCCTTGTGAATTTGAATAATGAGAACATAAACTACAGTTTACATGATTTATTGCCTGGCATTTTGCTGTATCTTGTCAGGTGCATGACTGGCACCTGGCCGTCTTAACAGACGATAAGTTTGTAAAATGGAGTTATACCTCTCCATAACACACAGCCTGGGCTGAATTTAGAGACCATGTGAAGCCCGTGCAGCATGATCTCTCTCTAAGCCTGCCTAGTTTACTCCAGAGGAAAGGTAACAAAAGTATTTCTGCAACAAGACAAGCTGTAAAAGCTGTCAGATCAGCAAAGCAATGCTCTAACTGTCCGCCTGTCAAAGCTTTGATCATAGACCAGTTGCCGACCAAGGCTTAGGGCCTGGTCTGCCCTACCATGACATTTAGTCTTTAGATTGCATTTCCTTACACTAGGGTAAGGCTTGTACCCTCCCAAACGCACTCCTCGAAGCCGTTGGCATAATTTGGGGTGTCGGGTTTGGTAAGCGCTGCCCAACATTCGGCACTAACAGAAAGCAGGTAGTACTGCCTACTGTCATACGGGAGATCAGTCATATCTGACTAAGACCTGACACCAACATAGGTGCATACTACATAAATAAATAAATCAAATGTAAAGTAAAGAAACACTATGTATTCTTATAGTTGACATTTGAATGCACGTTACCACAATAGTTTTAAACTATAATTTTTTTTGTTTACATAATTCAGGGTTAGCCATGGGTAAAGCAGCTGCCTCTGCAAATTTTAACAAGTGACAATTTTGTATGTGGAATAACGCATGAAATGCACAAGTGATATACAGGAGACACCAGCGTGCAATAAAAGTGACCCTTTCTAAGCCAAACACCAAACCAATAATTTATTACGCCACATGTAAAGAGTCCTGACACGTGAGAACATACAATGAAGGTCACAGGCAGACAAGAACATACCATTTGTTGGTCTGGGTGTCCTTGATGAGATTATAATAATGGCCCCCCTCGGCACTCCCAACATGGACTGTGACTCCTATCAGGCTGTACTCATACGACTGCTCCTCTTCTCTCTCTGTGTCACCTTCACATTTGACATCTAAATATAAAAGGATAATTATCATCTTTATCCTTTACATCAACCCCTCAACATTCACATCTGAAAATAAACTTTCAGCGTTCACATTTGAACATTAGCTTTCATCATTCACATCCGCACATAAACATTCACTTGTCACATATGAACATTCACCTGTTACATCTGAACATAACCGTTCACCTTTCACTTCCGATATAAATGCTAACCTTTCACATACAATTTAACTTTTCACATCTGAACATAAATGTTCACCTTTCACAAGCAATTTTACATTTAACATCTGAACATGAATGGTCGCCTCTCCCCATCTGAACATAAACCTTTAATCTTTCATATACAACTTCCCCTTTCCCCTTCTCAACGTAAACTTTTAAATTCCATATACAACTTCCTCTTTCCCCTTCTCAACGTAAACTTTAAAATTCCACATACAACTTCACCTTTTACCACCTGAACATAAGCTTTCTCTTTTCACATTCTATTTTTTTAAAATTTATGTTCTCTCACTTGGAACTCAAGCATAGTCCTTACACGTACTATTACCTCTGGTGCACTGGACTAATTTTTAACATAATGAAGTCGGAATGGGTTCGCCTGATGACGAGGTACACTGGTAATAGGAAAAACTAATTCACACGCAAAAATCAGTCCAGTGGATTAGATTAGTAGCAAGTGTATAAAATACGCTTGAGTTCAAAGTGAGTAAACACCACGCACACACAAATGAAATACAAGTAATATAAAAACAACATACAGAGAAGAACAACTCAGTACAATAGGATTCAAACAACAATATATCCAGATCTGTGATACCAATATCTCCAATCTCTCATCCATATAATGCTGAAACAACTGCAGATATTCTATGAAGCACGGCCTACCTTGGATCTTGTCCTTGCCAATGAGGTTGTGCTCCATGTAGCGGGACATGTCCAGGGTGTCCGGGAATGAGAAGTGGGTGTTGACTTTTTCTTTCATCATGGTCAACATGTTGAAGGAGTAGCGTAGGGTGTTGAAGCAGAGAATCTGAGGCAGCTTGCGGAAACACGTTCTGAGATGATGTACATAGGAATTATTATATATAGTACAGTATGGCTTTCAAGTACCAGTCAAGTTTTACAAATATCTGTTTCTAATAATCTATGACACCTAATCTGCAGCATTAAAAGATATTCTACAAAATGCATGTACTAAACATTATTTACAGTTCAGTTTTGGTTTTCTGACAGTTCGTATAGAGATCTCTGCCTCCTCATTTCATTAACTTGAAATTTGATTGTCTAAATCTGTAACATTGTCTCTTGTATAAACATTGCTGTCTTTTTTATTTCACTCAATGATCCATAAAGTTTAGCTTTCACTGTTGTTTCTCTGGACCAGAAGGTCTGCCTTGTTATATCGTATTTGGGGGAGAGTCCTGGATATCTTCTTCTTGTGTCATTTGTCTGATATTTTGTATGTGTTTTTGACATAATTGCGCAGTGTCAGTTTACAGCAGAGCAGCAATATTTAAACCTTTCATCTGACACATCTTACCTCTGTGCATGTTTACTGACCTGGTTAGCCTTCCCAGTGTGGAGTATATGATCTGCAGACAGGGGCACAATCCACATGTGCACATGGCTGATATAAAAATCTTAAATTTTGTCTACATGCGTCTGTGTAATCAATTGTATACTATTCTGGGGCACAGAATGGTGTGTTCTCGTATGTTTATCTTGTGCTTTTTCTAAACCAGATAGCAGCTTGTGGACATACATTCTGAAGCAGTAATTGCATGAATATATAAAATACAATTTTTCAAACATCTGAGAAATAACTCTGTAGATGTCACAGGTTATGGTAGCAAGGCTTTTAGTGCACAAAGCACACAAATGCAAGTCAGGGGATCAGAACACCAGTTGTCACCTGAATGGTTCCTTGACCACTATAATCCTTTTTCATTTGTCCTAGAAAGGCTGTGATATTTCTTTTGTCCAGCCAACACACCTGATCCCCCCCCCCCTTTTTTTGGGGGGAAAGGGGGGGGGGGGCTATTTAATTTGGTCCCTCTCTACCAGACTGCATGTACAGAGCCTATTTCCAAGAATGACATGTGGAGGAGTGTGTAGCTTTGGTCATCTCCAGTTCTCATGGAAGCTATAAGTGTTCTCCTGCTGCCGCCATTCATCTCTCAGTGAAGCACAGACAGGCAACCAATCACTGCTGCCGCCATTCATCTCTCAGTGGAGCGCAGACAGACAACCAACTCCTGCCCAGCCCTTTGCAGCTGAAGTGTTCTACAGGATGAGGCAGTCAGTCCCATGCCAACCCTCCTTGGTCTCCTCGTGTGACATGCCAGGTAGGTTACAGTGTCTCTATTGTTTGCTTCTCTAACGTTCCCCCAGTAACACACAGGCAGAGCGGTGAGTCACTGGCTACAAGCAGATTTGTTCCTGGGTCTGTGAGGTGCCAGAAGAGCTGTCAGACTGAGTGTTCTGTGTGGTGGTGTGATGAGAGATGTATAGATTCTCACCTTTTCTCGGCTCGGACTTTCTTGTGACACTGAGAGCAGGTGTACATGTTGTCCCCCTCCAACATGTCCTTGACCGTGACCTCATCCAGGGATTCCTGCAAGCATTTACCAGGTTTATAACATTTAGACAAGGTCAGTTTGTTATCTTCATTAACAAAATATCACTGGGGAGGGAGGGAGAGAGAGAGAGAGAGAGAGAGAGAGAGAGAGAGAGAGAGAGAGAGAGAGAGAGAGAGAGAGAGAGAGAGAGAGAGAGAGAGAGAGAGAGAGAGAGAGGACAGAGAGGGGAAGAAAGAAAGGGGTGAAAATGGCAGAGGGTGAGGAGAGAGGGGGGAGGCGAGGGAGACAGTGAGACCTCCAACAGGTCAGAGACGGGGGACGGGATAGTGAGGGGGGAAGAAGGGAAAGAGAGACAGAGGGAAGGGGGAGACAGGAGAAAAGCGAGAGAAGAGAGAGAGAGGGGGAGGAGAGAGGTGAGAGGTCAGGGAGATAGAGACCTCCAACAAAGAGGGAAAGAAAGGGGAGGAGAGGGAAAGGGAAAGAGACAGGAAAGGCTGACATGACCACATGACCCCCTGGAGCTATGACAGTTGCAGTGCCTTCCTTGTCAAACAGGAGAAAGCAGACCAACAGAGACCTGCTGCCTTGCACTCAAGATCTTTTAGGACAGGGCTAGGAAAGAGACGCTCACCCAAAGTGTGTGTAATTAAATGCACTGGATTATAGACCCAATATACAATTGTACAACCACACGGAATGACACTATGCCGTCCACCGGAACGCAAATTATTCCTCCCCACGACGCTTGACGGCAGAAGTGGAAGATGAAGATGATGATGATGATGATAGACCCAATATAAAATGCAAGATAATCAGTGTTATGATAATGAATTAGTTAAATAACACAGTAAATAAAAACTCACTACAAAAACTTTTGGTGCAAACACAATGTCAAATATAAACATAATATTATATACAAACACAATGTTATACACACATCTTGACATTTGCATGACATGACAATAACAAATGTCAACTCACATAGAGGTCCTTCATGTGGGCCACGCCACACCTGACAGTGTAGAACTCTTCAAATGTCCGACTCACGTGATTACAGTCCTGAACACAAGCAGAACACATGTTATCTCACTTTTTAAATAGTAAAATGCATTTTTGTGTGTCAAAACCTATATTGACCATATGTAATAAATCTATTTCACATACTATCTCAGTCTAATTTATGTCAAATCTAACCTGTTTTTTTTTTTAATGTGTGTTGTCCTATTAGTCCATAAATAACAACTAAGACAAATAAGACATCATGGTTATTTTCTGTCCATAAATTACCTTATAGGACAACATAATTATTATTTTTTTAAACATAAATTATATCTAAGACAAATGGACAACATCATCATAAATATCATTTTTGTCCAATAAATTATATCTAAGATAAATAGGACATGACCATGATAATGATGTCCTATTTGTCTCAGCTATAATGTATGGACATTATTAATCACTTTTCTCCATGCATTCAGGCCTACAAAATATAATGGCCCAATCACATCACAGATCCATGGGAGGACACCGATTCTGGACAAATACATGGTTATTTTTAATGACTGTGCAGTGTTTGAAAATGTCAGTCCAAGTTTTGTATTCACCCTCTGTTAAGTTCATGCAGCATAATAGGTAAATACAAAACTTGGACTGGCAATATTTTCAAACACTGCACAGTCATTACAAATACACTCTGTTATTATATTAGTACAGACCGGCAGCTGTGATAGCATTCTTGCCTACCCACCTGGTGGTCAAGTGCTTAAATCAACCTTCAGGCAGGATGTATTTTTAAAATCTGACCTGGGCTACCAAGTTGATCCAGTCTCAAAGGGGAACCAGGGATGTTGACCACAACACCCATCGAATGCCCATGCCTATAACAAATATTAGGCTAGTGCCCTATATCTAATACAACTCATGGCAATGGGTTCTTTACTGTATCTACTTAGTACATATGACACCTTTACTGTATCTAGTTAGTACATATGACACCTTTACTGTATCTAGTTAGTACATATGACACCTTTACTGTATCTGCTTAGTACATATGACACCTTTACTGTATCTAGTTAGTACATATGACACCTTTACTGTATCTAGTTAGTACATATGACACCTTTACTGTATCTAGTTAGTACATATGACACCTTTACTGTATCTAGTTAGTACATATGACACCTTTACTGTATCTACTTAGTACATATGACACCTTTACTGTATCTGCTTAGTACATATGACACCTTTACTGTATCTAGTTAGTACATATGACACCTTTACTGTTTCTAGTTAGTACATATGACACCTTTACTGTATCTGCTTAGTACATATGACACCTTTACTGTATCTACTTAGTACATATGACACCTTTACTGTATCTAGTTAGTACATATGACACCTTTACTGTATCTACTTAGTACATATGACACCTTTACTGTATCTAGTTGGTACATATGACACCTTTACTGTATCTGCTTAGTACATATGACACCTTTACTGTATCTGCTTAGTACATATGACACCTTTACTGTATCTGCTTATTACATATGACACCTTTACTGTATCTACTTAATACATATGACACCTTTACTGTATCTAGTTAGTACACATGACACCTTCACTGTATCTGCTTAGTACATATGACACCTTTACTGTATCTACTTAGTACATATGACACCTTTACTGTATCTGCTTAGTACATATGACACCTTTACTGTATCTACTTAGTACATATGACACCTTTACTGTATCTGCTTAGTACATATGACACCTTTACTGTATCTACTTAGTACATATGACACCTTTACTGTATCTACTTAGTACATATGACACCTTTCCTGTATCTACTTAGTACATATGACACCTTTACTGTATCTGCTTAGTACATATGGCACCTTTCCTGTATCTACTTAGTACATATGACACCTTTACTGTATCTGCTTAGTACATATGGCACCTTTACTGTATCTAGTTAGTAAAAATGCCATTTCAATGAAATTGCTAAAATCTTACTGGAGTATTAAATTTTAAAAAATACACACACACAAATCACACAGGTGCTGGTGGCAAATAAAAAAAAAGGAAAATTTCACTGCAATGCCAGATGTATCAACATTTGCTTTATTACATTATGGCTGCCTAGATATAAATAAAGTTTGTTTGTTCTCTCCCACCAATGCCACACATTTAAGAAAGTGAGAGAGTGAGTGAGAGAGTGAATGAGAGAGAGTGTGTGAAAGTGTGTGTGTGGAGAGAGAGAGAGAGAGAGAGAGAGAGAGAGAGAGAGAGAGAGAGAGAGAGAGAGAGAGAGACAGAGAGAGAGAGAGAGACAGAGAGAGACAGAGAGAGACCCACACAAAACATTTCTATATGCAGCCAACACATAAGCATATAGAGTATTTCAAAAGGAATTATGTGAAACATGACTGCACCCATCTACACTGCAGCTGGTCATGTCCTCAATCATGCCACTGTAACAAACCGTACACAGTGACCATGCTGGGTGGTAGCAGATGCCTTATTAGGTTTCATGTTGAGATGGTTGAAAAAGTCCTCTTCTGTCCTGTACCCCTTACTGGGATATAGACCTTCGCTCAACCCACGCCAAGTTGTCCTATCTTTTGCCATCTCCGACAGCGCCCTCCATGTCCTAACAATATTTTCTTCTATTCCAAGTGCAGGTTTTCCCAACATATAATTATAATAATTTATACATGCAACATGAACGAAGCTACTGCAAATTCCAGTCAATCTATGCTACCTCGTTGGGACATGCATCGGGTCCATACAAATACAAATCAACCAAGTCGATATCCCATCAGGGTACATAAGGGATATTGTGTTTGGGACTCATCCTTAGTAGCGGAACAATAATTGGGTCACATCATGCAGGCCACCATTACTATCCGGTAGCCATGTCTTAAAAACAGGAGAAATACTAACAAACAAAACAAACAAAAGATTACTTACCAAGGACACCACGTTGTTTGTTGTTTCTCCACCAAACATTTCCTTTATTGTTGTTTTCTGAAATTTAATAGAAATATTGATTTTTAAAAAATGGTCATCATTATCATGTGCCATGCTGATAAACACAGGAGGTCATAGTTCACCATCTCCAACAATCACCAGTCTAGGATCAGGTCTGTGTTGTTACAACTATGCCATGTGGTCAAGATATCCAGGTATTTAGTTCTCTGCCTTCTCTTTGCTCTTTTCTCATCAAGTTTGTCAGTTGTCACTAAGTTTTCTTGTCTGTGTCAAAATTCTTGAATCAATTTGCAGTTTTCAATTCTTTCCTGTAAGATTGTCTCATTTGCTTTTCTGTCGGTCCATGGTATTTGTCTCATTTGCTTTTCTGTCTGTCCATGGTATTCTTTGCACTGTCCCCAGAAACCACATTTCCACTGCCATTAGATATTTCTCAGCTTGTCTGCTTATTGTCTGTGTTTGACATGAAGTATAGGTTCTATATAGCACTTCAACACTTTTTCACATTGCAATTGAGTTTTATTTTTATTGGTCAGTATGTTTTCCATCTTGCAAAAGGCTACCTTTGCCATAGCAATTCTAGTTCTAATATCTTCAAGACACCTCCCATCAGATGTTATAACTGTTCTGAGATAGTTGTACCAATTCACTTGATTAAGAATCTTCCCATTGACGTGTATATTACATTGGGGTATTTCTTTCTTCCTAGTGACGACCATGTTAAATATAGAGTTAATTAACAATCATGTTAAATATAGAGTTAATTAACAATCATGTCAAATATATAGTTAACAAATATCATATTAATATATAGATAATTAACAATCATGTTAAATATATAGTTAACAAATATGTTAATATATAATTAACAATCATGTTAAATATATAGTTAACAAATAACATGTTAATATATAAATAATTAACAATCATGTCAAATATATAGCTAACAAATATCATATTAATATATAGATAATTAACAATCATGTCAAATATATAGTTAACAAATATCATGTTAATATATAGATAATTAACAATCATGTTAAATATATAGTTTATAATTTTTTTAAAGCATATTAAATATAAAGTTAACAAACTTCATGTTAAATATATACTTAATTACTAATTATCATGTTAATCATGTCCAATACAGGATGTTTGTAAAGTCTCATTAAACTTAGCGTGTAGAACAAATTTGAAATAAATGAAGTGCATGACGTTATCATAAAATGTGCTCCACAGTCCATTGTGAAGTAAAATGCAGCAAATTTCTGTTGTCTGCTAGTGTTATCAATGGAAGAAAGAATTATTTTTGAAGAAATGTTCGCAAATCGCACCATATCACGTGGAATTTGGCCGGCTCAGTCTCCAGATCTAACTCCATTAGATTATTATCTATGGGGTTTCTTGAAGGGAAATATTCACAAAAATAATGCACATACAATTGAGGACATGAAAAAAGCAATCAGAATTACCATTCAAGAAATAACGACAGACATGTCACAGAAGGTATTTTACAATACAAAGAGACGTGTACAGTCATGTCTTGAAAGCCATAGTGGACATTTCCAACACCTGTTATAATGAATACTTCATTGGTACTTTCCAGCTTCCCCAAGACAGCGTTAGACCATAGCAGTGACTATTGTAATTAATTTAATGAATTATTTAGCACATTTTTAATGAAGTTATGTACTTAATTTTTCAAATTTGTTCTATATACGAGTGTAGTGAGACTTTACATACACCAGGTTAGTTAATTAATTATCTCAAACACCCGGTTAGTTAATTAACAATCTTGACATAAAATATATAGTTAATGTGCAAATAACCTGAGTGGTTGGCAGCAAGCAGATTGTACAACCCAACCCTGAACCCTCTACACTACTCATGTAACTGACTTCTGCGCAGACGTACCATGTCGGGCGAGGTCTCCTCCAGCTTGGTGATGATATCTGTGAAGAACTCCTGCATGTCCTTCTGCTCGCCTGTATTCAGGGGACATCTATCCATGGTGTAGGTCTTACAGAAGCTCTTGGGGTTGTACGCTCTACGCTCACTCTCCTGCGGGACGACGACAGAAGGGTTTTCATCAGTAGCATGGGTTACTTAAGTTATGCCATTAATTAATACAATATGAAATACATGAATGCTCTATGCTCACTCAGTGGGACCATAGCTACTTAAGTTATGCCATTAATTAATACAATATGAAATACATGAATGCTCTATGCTCACTCAGTGGGACCATAGCTACTTAAGTTATGCCATTAATTAATACAATATGAAATACATGAATGCTCTATGCTCACTCAGTGGGCATCATAGCTACTTAAGTTATGCCATTAATTAACACAATATGATATACATGAATGCTCTATGCTCACTCAGTGGGCATCATAGCTACTTAAGTTATGCCATTAATTAACACAATATGATATACATGAATGCTCTATGCTCACTCAGTGGGCATCATAGCTACTTCTTAAGTTATGCTATTAATTAACACAATATGATATACATGAATGCTCTACGCTCATTCTCCTGCAGGACATAGATAGAGGGTTTTCAATAGTTTCATTTATACTGATAATATAATGTATAGGAATTCCAGAGTGCTACTCAAGCCCAAAACTGCAGCTGAAAATCAGTCTAAACAGCTGAAAACAATTCCAAACAGCTGAAAATCATTCTAAAGAGCTGAATATAATTCTAAAGAGCTGAATATAATTTTAAACAGCTGAATATAATTCTAAAGAACTGAATATAATTATAAAGAGCTGACTATAATTCTAAAGAGCTGAATATCATTCTAAAGAGCTGAATATCATTCTAAACGGCTGAATATAATTCTAAATGACTGAATATCATTCTAAACATATTTCTAAATAATAATATTATTTATAAGAATATAATTCTAAAGAGCTGACTATAGTTCTAAAGAGTTGGCTGAATATCATTCTAAAGGGCTGAATATCATTCTAAATGGCTGAATATAATTTTAAACAATTAATCAATCATGTGCCATGCCAGAAAGCGTGGGCGGTCATGACTCGCCATCTCACTCAATCACCAGCGTCGTGGATCAGCTCAGTGTTTCTGTCTCATCCATTTCATGTGGCCAAGCCATCCAGGTATTTTCCTCTCGGTCTGTTCTCCTCGATCTTGCCAGTTGTCACTAAGTTCTCCAATCCATTTCTTCTCATAACATGTCCAAAAATTTTTGGCTGTCTACGTCTAATTTCTCTAATCAATTTACGATTTTCATTTGTCTCCTGTAGTACTTGGTCATTGGTTTTTCTGTCTGTTCTAAACAGCTGAATATCATTCAAAACATAGATGTGCATGTATGTCTTTGACAGTTAACAGGATGTTGCAATCAACCTCAACCTCTACTGATTGACTGTGATTTACTAATCCATTGCAGTTTCAGCCAATGCTTTCAGAGTGACAAGTCAACCTGTATCTCCATCTGACAGGTGTGTGGTATGACCCCACTAGGCTGCCGTCAGGGGGAAAGTTGAAGTGCCTTAAACCTCTCACTCTATTGTTACTCCAATGGTCTGCCTCTAGAACACACTTACCTGCAGATCATCATCATCATGTGCCATGCCAGTATGCGTGGGCGGTCATGTTTCGACATCTCACACAATCACCAGAGTTGTGGATCATTCTTCTTCTTTCGTTCGCTAGATAGGATCAGCTCCGTGTTCTTGTCTTGAACATGCCAGGTGATTTAGCGATCCAGATATTTACTTCCCTGCCTTCCCTTTGTTGTTTTCCCCTCAATCTTGCCAATTGCCACCAAGTTCTCCAATTTATTTCTTCTCATAACATGCCCCAAAAATATGGCTGTCTACGTCTAATTTCTCTAATCAGTTTGTGGTTTTCATTTGCCTCCTATAGAACTTGCTCATTGGTTACTCACCTGCAGATATGCGAACATATGTTGGAGCTCCATCATCATCGGGGAATGTGGCCCAGAATCATCAACCTGTCAGAATAATCAGCATGAGATGTCAAGCCCTACCATACATGTTCTACCTTCAGCTAATGAATGTTCAGTATTCAGTACGGTGATGCATGCTGGCCACATACCTTACATATGTCTTGTATTTATATAGAATAATGAATGGGGGAAATATTGTACATTTACTTGAGCAGTTCTACATAAGATGTATCACTAGACATTATACAGTGACAATGTACCAACATCGGGAGAATGAGGTCCATCGAAATATAGACCTAGCTGTTCCTGAAAGGGTTCTTTAAAAGTGAGCTACATGTTCCTTACAGGATGTCACAATCAGCCCCAACATTTTTTTTGCGATTTACTAGGAAAGTTTTTATGTTTAGTAGTTTGCCATTTATTTGTGAATGACTGAAGCTCATATCATTGTAAAAATAAATACAAGCGGCCTGCTTTCTAATCACCAGTAACTTAATTTTAATGCTGTGTACAGGATTGCAAATCACATTCGTTACCCCTTTGCCACAAATGCTGGCTGGGTCTTTTACTTTAATCTATGATCACTGTAGCAGTCTGCATTTAATGGAGTTTTTTGACTTTTCAAACATTTCACAATCTTGGAACTATAAAATGATTACATCTGAACAAACACGACCTGCTGCAGGACTACCTGGAAGTGTAGCACAGCTTGCCTCAGCCTGGGGATCATGAACAGTTGCTGGATGGCCGTGGCCATGTAGCATGTGGCTCCCAGGTTGGTCAGGCCCACGTAGCCACACTTGGCTCTCCCGTCTTCTTGTGGCCAGTAGTCCCAGGGGTACGGAGCATGGGCTTCTGATCAGAAACAAAGAAAGAACATTTTTATGAATTGGAGGTGTTTTTAGTGTCCATAAAGGAAGCAAAGAAAAGCTTAGTTTAGTTTTTAGCTTAGTCAACGGATCAACATCATGGCACATGGGTGTAACCCATAAGTGCTCTGTTTTACTCCTAACTAAAGCCTGAGTCTGGAGAATCTCAGCTCAGTGCACAAACTCCATAGCACCAATGAGAATCCTTAAAATTTTTTGAGTTACAGAAAAGTAAAACTGTAACCTGCCATGTTTGCTGCAGGAGATGGCTAAGGAGGGTTTGAGTCATCAAATTTTGTGTTGTTAATCGAATGTTTCAGATTATTACATTTTGATGTGAAGTCAACAGTTTCCTTTCTCACAACCTTGATTTCCCAGAGAAAACTCTGATGCACGTTGCACAATGCTGGATTATTCTCAACTGAAGACGTAACCTAGACTATTAACTGGTAAATGAGGAGACTACAAATGAACATCTTAAACTTTAAATCATCATAATGTGCCATGCTTAACGATGCTGATAAACTAAAAATATTCATTAGCTGCTGCCTGCACAAGACAGGACTAAAACACCATGGCAATCACCGTGTGGAGATCATGGAGAGAATGAGACAAATACCAGTTAATCAGGATGTGATGAAAAGACACTGGCTCTGGATAAAGCATACAATGAGAACAGTATAACTTAATGAGGGATACAGGACAAAATAAGAACAGAAAAATGCCAAAAGGTGCAGGTGCTCAAACACCTGCCCTCCATGTTCTTGAGTAGTTCAATCAATGATGGAATGAAAGGCCACATTTTACAGTTACCCATCCAACTTGTCTCTGCCGACTTCTGCCTCTAACATCAATGATATTCCTGATTGTCACGATCTTCTCCAATCCCTCTCATTGCATAATGCAAACAAACAAATTTACGACTATCTTGTTTTGCTACGAGAAATTATGTCATTGTGAAGTGGTCTTTTACAGTATTTGGATGCTGCAACAAAACTTGCAAGCACATGCCATTGTAGCGTAAGTTAGCAGAATTGATGATAAAGATATCAAGAGTGTCCTGCAGCCTACATCAAGTACAGATGTGACGTCAGAATTGGAATACAAATATGACCACCCACTAGTGACAAGAATCAAAGTTGAATAGGATTATGTTACCTTTCTTTTTCAAACCAGTGAAAGAATTAAACCTAGTGGAATTCAACAGTGAATAAAGATTCAGCATATTCCATTCTGGTCATTCTGGTTCTGTGAATGTACTGTCAACAGTTATAAAACCATTTCTGATGACTTCGCAGCACATATACATTCAACAATGAATACAAATTGAGCATGTTCTGTTCTGGTTCTTTGAATGTACTGTCAACAGTTATAAAACCATTTTTATGATTTCGCAGCACATATACATTCACCGGTGAATATAGACTCAGCATGTTCTGATTTTGTGAATGTACTGTCAACAGTTATAAAACCCTTTCTCATTATTTCACAGCACATATATATTCCCTTTAGGTATAAGAAAACACAAGAAAATCTTGTTATATATTAAAACAGTTGACAAGACTCAGCACAATAGAATATTATGTACAAACACCCTATACTTTTTTATGGTGACATTTGAATAGCTACATACCCCTAGTATTCTGGTTCATGAACTTGTCGACGGCGATGGAATAATTTCTCATGACTCCGTTACACATTTCAGCGATCAGGTCGTAGGCTGCCTGCCGTGTCTTCAGGCTCTTACACTTGGGGAGATATGGCAGTCTGGGACTGGGAACTTGGAACAGGAAGTCAAAGAGAGAATCCAGAAAGCGCTGGCGAAAAGAAGGTAGAGCAAAACAATTTCAATCATCATGAGACTGTCACATGTTGTAACAAATGTAGTCACAAATCAAATTTACTTGATCATGTATAAATCATGAAATTATTATGGACTACTAAAACATCTAGTTTAGAAAAAAACATGGACATGTAACGACATAATAAGTATCCCAAAGAAGTTAAGAAAAGATATCAAACACTAGTTAAGGAAAGATATCAAATGTAAGTTAAGAAATGGTAACAAATAAGATGAAAAATGAAATTGCTAGTATAAATAGCTTCTTTTTTTTTTTAATTAGATCTTCATGACAGTTAAAATTGGTCAGTATACAAATATTGATAACTGTAGAAGATAGACACATGCTAATAATACTACTACTACTACTAATAATAATAATAACAACAACAATAATAATATTGGGGAAGAAATCGGGAATGAAGGAGGAGGTGGAAGGAGGAGAAAGGAATTATGGGTATGATGCAGTTGAGTAGGGGAGGAGTTGGAGGAATAAGAAGAGGAGGAGAATGGAGAAGAAAGAAGAGGATGGAGGAGGAGGAGAAAGAGAAGAAGAATAAGAGGGAGAAGTGGAAGGAAAACATAAGAACAAGAGGTCTAGAGCGTGGAAGACTGGCAACATACAGCATTTTCATCCGACTGCACAAACGGAGGACTGTGCTTGTACAGTGCTGCAGCCACATTTAACAGCCCAATTAAACCTTCATCCTCCTCGTAGCCCTTGTAAGTCTCATAGTAGGGCCGGTTGAGGATGTCGTCTGTGACCTGCTTCAGAAGGGCATCCATGTTGATGTTCGTCTGAAAACAATAAATAAATAGGTTTTTTGTCTGTTTTTCTTGTTGACATTAGCAGTTTTATTTAGAAAGATAAGAACCAAACTTTAATTAGCTGCAGGTGTCACAGTACAGATGAATTTTTGTACCTTTAACCCTTTACATGGCAGACGCTTGTCCATTTTTTAGCCCTGAACGGGCAAGATTTTTTCAGGTTCGGTAAAATTTCGGGTCGCGTTAGTAAAAACATCACAAATAAGGTGTTATAGTCAACCGATTTTAGTTAAATAAACAACACAATGAAGGGAAAAGCATGCAGAATATGTTACTCACGTGATTGTTGTCAGTAATCCATATATGAACACAAATATTTACGAAATACAGCATGTTGTTTGTGATTTTCCGTCATCTATACGGCAATTTACAAACATTTTCAGAATCATAATCACTTTCTTTAAAGTCCGACTCAGACTGCTAATGCACTGATATCTAGCTCCGATTAATAGTCAACTTCGTGCCCTTTAATGTTACTTAAATTGAACCTAGCGAAATCTCGGCTATCACTTGAAGAATTGCCAAAATCCGTTTTGAAAAACAGCGTAAAAACCCCGAAAACTATTTTTTAAAAAGTCTGTAAAAGTCCGTTCAAATTCATAGTAGGAGCTTACAAATGGCAGCCACGTTGTCAAGATATCGGCGAATGCAAAAGTAGCCGCCAGAATGCATAATAGTATCGGGTGTTTTGGGACGTTCCGCCCGTTTACGGTATCGGACGGAAATGGCCGTTCTTCGTCACCAGCTAGCAGAGGAAAAAACTGGCCATCTAGTCCTCCGTGCAATCAGGCCTATAAAATGTGATGTCCTTATCACACCAGACTTTTTCTGTGATCGTCCGGAATGTTGTTTTGGACGTAACTGCTTTGTGCTTGTTTACAGCAGAGCTGTGATATTTGTACCTTTCGGCCGACACACCCGACTTCAGGCATTTGTCGACTGGGTTAACCTTCCCGGGTTTTTGATTCAATATTTAGGACGCTTTATTTTTGTTTGTTTAAAGACATGGAGAACTAAGCTCTCTTTTATGTGGTCCTTCTGTATCAAACTTCTTCTTCAGCTTAATTAAAGTTATGAGATTGTCTATATATTATAAGATGGTCTATATGTTATGAGACTATTCTATATGTTATGAGACTGGCTATATATTATAAGGTGACTATATGAGACTATCTATATGGTATATGCCTATCTATGTGTTATGAGACTGTCTATATATTATAATATTAGCTATATGGTATTATTTATAACACTAGCTAAAAGTGACGAAACTAGCTATAATTTATCCGACTAGCCACAACAGATTACTGACACAGATAAGTCAACAGGAAACAATCAGCCTACCTGCTGATGGTCCAGCTCATCCAGGCACATGGGAAGAAAGATAAAGTAGTCATGGCAACCAGCTCCATAGATTTCCTTCTCTTCCCTTGTGAAATCCATCTATGAAATACCAATTATGTCATTTGTTACCAGAAATCCATCTATAAATACCAAATATAACATTTTAAAAACCAGAAAACCATGTACGAAACATCAATTACGACCTATTTTTGCCATAAATCCCATCTGTGAAAACCAATCACGATTGTTTTTAAAACCAGAAATCCTTGTATGAAACACCAATTATGACATTTTTTAAAATCAGAAATCCATCTATGAAAACATAAATTATGACATTGTTTTTACCAAAGTGTATCTTACATTTTAAAAAAAATAAACAAATAACTTTCAACTATATCCAATCATCTTACAATGAGAACTTACTGGACAAAAACTTTTTTAAAAACACCCGCTTACAGATTATTTTGAATAAAAGCTTCAAGGGGAGCTGGAACAAATTAATTGGTTAATAATATCAAGTTCCTGTGTGTGGAAGAGCTGGTAAATAAAATAAATTCTAGAAGAACTAATTAATATAAAAATACAGATTCGAGAAGAACTAATTAATGTCTAATTACAGATTCGAGAAGAACTAATTAATATCAAGTTACAGCTTCTAGAAGAACTAATTAATATCAAGTTACTTCTTCTAGAAGAACTAATTAATACATTAGAGCTTATTTAAGAACTAATAACATCAAGTTACAGCTCCTTGAAGAACTAATTAATATCAAGTTACTGCTTCTAGAACTAATTAATATAAAATTACAGCTCCTCAATGAACTAATTAATATCAAGTTACAGCTTCTAGAAGAAATTATTAATATCAAGTTACAGCTTCTAGAAGAACTATTAAGTAAAATCAAATTACAGAATCCGCGGGAAGGTTAACCCGGTCAACAAATGCCCGCAGAAGTCGGATGTGTCGGCCTAGCGGCGCAAGAACACAGCTCTGCCATAAACAGGCACAATGCAATCACGTCGAAAAAAACACTCAGGATGAACGCAGAAGAAGAAGAAATTACAGAATCTAGAAGACTGGTTAATAATATCAAGTTACTGCTTCTACAAGAACAGGTTAATGATATCCACTTGAGCCTCTAGAAAGACTGGTTGCCGATAATAATGTCAAGTTCACTATCATTATCATGTTTACAAAGACAAGGTGCACGCAGCAAGCTGTAACAAATCACCTCATATTTCTTTGGCTTGAAGAGCTCTGTATCAGACAGAAAGGTCAGAAGCTGCTCCAACACTGGAGCTAGGAAGGACGTCCCCTTCTTCTCTTGTTTGGTCTTGCCTAGACACAGTTGGTGGAGTCCCAGGCAGGCTTGCTTGCGGACGTGAGCCTGGAACAAATTACATTTATAAAATTTCTCTTTGTTACTCATTTTAGAGTGAAGGGACACAAATCAACCCTTGCGTTCTGTACTTCTATATATTCTAGGGTGAAGGGACACAAATGGAACACTGGTGTCTTTTTTCTTATACATTGGATGTGTTTGAAAACAAGATCCTGTTAGCTTTTTTTTTTACTTCTATGCCTGGGTGTGTTATCAAAAATAAACTTGAAAACTCAGTGATAACTGGTAAACCTGATGGGAAATGAGGAAGAAAAACACAGAAATACCTAAAAGGCTTAGCTAAATAACAATCAGAATAAGAAAACAGGCCTAACTGAGACTGTTAAACTAATAATGTGGGATCGCAAACCATAATCCCTCAATGTTTGCCTTAAAGGAGTAAAAGAAAGACTATGCTTCTTGCAATTCTACACTAAGGCACATAAGGAAATAAGATTGATCATGCACTTCTACCCTAATATGCAGTGGGAAGCAAGACCATGCTACAGACTTGTATATTGATTCAACACATGCAGTGTCTCTATTTATTCAAGCAAGTTGGGCATATGAAGTATGAGGATGCCAATATCATGACTGAAGGTTGATGCTACCAGATTTTCTTGTAAGATG
This sequence comes from Cepaea nemoralis, assembly GCA_014155875.1. Taxonomy (NCBI): domain Eukaryota; kingdom Metazoa; phylum Mollusca; class Gastropoda; order Stylommatophora; family Helicidae; genus Cepaea; species Cepaea nemoralis. Next base: position 186,600 of record JACEFZ010028104.1, read on the forward strand.
ATGTAAACACATCAATAATAGACGACGACAAAGACAAAGAAGAAAAGGTGGAGAAGGAGGAAGAGAAAAAGAAGACGGCCAAGAAGAAGACAATAATGATGATGATGAAGAAGAAGAAGAAGAAGAAGAAGAAGAAGAAGAAGAAGAAGAAGAAGAAGAAGAAGAAGAAGAAGAAGAAGAAGAAGAAGAAGAAGAAGAAGAAGAAGGATGAGGAGGAGGAAGAGGAGGTGGAGGAAGAGGAAGAGGAGGTGGAGGAAGAGGAGGTGGAGGAAGAGGAGGTGGAGGAAGAGGAGGTGGAGGAGGAGGAAGAAGTAGCAGTGATATACATAATAATTCATGCACACACACACACACAAATGAAACACAGCTGTAACCAACCAGTCAGCAAGCCCGATCCACACAAAGACAGACCAACAGTTAAACAGACTTTCAAACAAACTGTAGACATATAGTCAAGTGGTGATACACACATTTAAACACACACAAATAAATATTATATATATATATATATATATTAAACACAGGCTGTAGTCAAGTAATGAATTAGCAAGCTTTACCCACACAAAGACAGTCCAACAGTTAGCCAGATTAACAGTCAAACAAGGTGTAGACATTGGCAAGTAGAGGCTCGCACAAAATCGACCACCCACACACACACATGTAACAGGGCTCTTGTAGTCAAAACTTCACCACTGTCTCACATTACCTCTGGAGCTTCCAAAGTGAGTCTCTTCAACCAAATGTGAAAGTTGTCAGCATTGCAGAGGTAGTCCAGGACTCTATCACATGAAAACGCCAGTGACACCAAGAAAGACATGGCATATTGCACCACTGAAGAAAAGACCCACATATTATAACATTCATTAAGAGCAACAATTTGGGTACAATCTTGGCAATTCAACAGCAAACGTTTTAAAGTACAGGTAAGGAGGTCAGCATGGCTGAATGGATAAAAACGTGTTTTTAACATCCAGTGTGTTGATAACGAGGCAAGGGGTTCAACCCCTACACCAGACAGTTAGACTATAATATTGACCTCTTGTCCTTGGACTTGGGGATGTACAAGGGTGAGTTAATAAGTAAGTCACGCAGTTCTATGCAGCGGGTTTAGGAGCACTGATAAAACGATGGGATAAGTGCATCAATGTTGGTAGAAATTATGTTGAGAAATAAAGGGACAATGTATGTATAAAAATAAACTGGTTTCAAGTTGTTATCATATTTAATTATTTTTCTACAGCCATTTGTGACTTACTTATTAACTTACCCTCGTAAATTACAACTACCTCTGAAGTCAGAGTGGGCTCGCCTGATGGGAAATATCGCAAAATAATAGGGAAAGCTAATCCATTGCAAAATTCAGTGCAGCTCTACTAGAAGTAGTGTGTATAGACTACGCTTGAGTTCAAAGCAAGCGGGCGCAAACAAACAGTAAAGGTAATCTCATGGCAGTCACTGCTGCCCGGGTGTGACACGTATGTGTTCTTATACACTTGGACATAGCATGATATAGGGTGCCCAGTTCCTTTCCACCCTAACTTTCCCTTGAAATACTCCACATGTTAAAGACACCACCGTAAGAGTGTCAAATCTCCAGGAAATGCGTGTGGAACTTTGGACCCAGTTGTTCTGTGGTGCACAGAAGCGAGTGCTGACATTTAAGCTTCTTAACCATCAATCTATCATTGGAACATTGAAGATGAACGAGGGGGACATGTTGCGGGTGATAAATAATGCATAGTGCATGATAACGTCTCGATGAATCTTTTCATGTATGGCTGCTGGAGTGAAAAATCAAGAATGGAACTGGTTGAATTTGACTGCCGTGAGGAGGGTTCCAACATGTAGTCTACCTACTCACAAAAAAACAGAGTGGATTCGTCTGATGGTGGAGAACATTGGTAATAGAGACAGAACATTGGTAATAGAGACAGAACATTGGTAATAGAGACAGAACATTGGTAATAGAGACAGAACATTGGTAATAGAGACAGAACATTGGTAGTAGAGACAGAACATTGGTAATAGAGACAGAACATTGGTAGTAGAGACAGAACATTGGTAGTAGAGACAGAACATTGGTAGTAGAGACAGAACATTGGTAGTAGAGACAGAACATTGGTAGTAGAGACAGAACATTGGTAGTAGAGACAGAACATTGGTAGTAGAGACAGAACATTGGTAGTAGAGACAGAACATTGGTAGTAGAGACAGAACATTGGTAGTAGAGACAGAACATTGGTAGTAGAGACAGAACATTGGTAGTAGAGACAGAACATTGGTAGTAGAGACAGAACATTGGTAGTAGAGACAGAACATTGGTAGTAGAGACAGAACATTGGTAGTAGAGACAGAACATTGGTAGTAGAGACAGAACATTGGTAGTAGAGACAGAACATTGGTAGTAGAGACAGAACATTGGTAGTAGAGACAGAACATTGGTAGTAGAGACAGAACATTGGTAGTAGAGACAGAACATTGGTAGTAGAGACAGAACATTGGTAGTAGAGACAGAACATTGGTAATAGAGACAGAACATTGGTAATAGAGACAGAACATTGGTAGTAGAGACAGAACATTGGTAGTAGAGACAGAACATTGGTAGTAGAGACAGACATTGGTAGTAGAGACAGAACATTGGTAGTAGAGACAGAACATTGGTAGTAGAGACAGAACATTGGTAGTAGAGACAGAACATTGGTAATAGAGACAGAACATTGGTAATAGAGACAGAACATTGGTAGTAGAGACAGAACATTGGTAGTAGAGACAGAACATTGGTAGTAGAGACAGAACATTGGTAATAGAGACAGAACATTGGTAGTAGAGACAGAACATTGGTAGTAGAGACAGAACATTGGTAGTAGAGACAGAACATTGGTAGTAGAGACAGAACATTGGTAATAGAGACAGAACATTGGTAGTAGAGACAGAACATTGGTAATAGAGACAGAACATTGGTAGTAGAGACAGAACATTGGTAATAGAGACGGCCAACCCTCATGCAAAATCTGTCTAGTGCACTCACAAGTAGTTGTCACCTCTACTAGTAGTAGTTGCACATGTGTGCACAAAGTTTGAGTTTAAAGCCAGCAAGCTCAAAATGAAAGGGAAAATCTCAAATGTTGGTATTTTTGTTGGTGCTTTTGTAGTCATTGAAGTTGGTGCTGTTGGTGTTATTGTTTCTGTTGTTATTAATGGAGTCAGTGTTATAGATGTTATTGCTGGGGTTAGTGTCTGTGTTGTTGGTATTGTTGGTGTCAGTATTATTGATGTTATTGTAGCACAAAGCCAATGTGTTTCAGCCAAACACCATATACTAATAACTACAAATTTCTCACTAGAAGTTGCTACAAAGATGAAATAAAACTGCTTGAAAACAGGACAATGTGTTTACCTTCCCTCCGTCCCCAAGTACCACAGTACAGCTGGTTCGAATCCCTAAAAAATTATAACAGTAGCTGTAATCCACATAATCATCATGTACTAAAACAAAACAACAAGAATGAAACAACAAAGATGAAACACCAAGGATAAAACTAGAATAAAATAACAAGAATAAAACAAGGATAAAACACCAAGAATAAACAAGGATAAAAACAAGAACAAACCAAGGATAAAAACAATAAGAATAAAACAAAGATAAAGCAACAAGAATGAAACAAGGATAAAGCAACAAGGATAATACAAGGGTAAAAATAAGAATAAAACGATAAAACAAGGTTTAAAAAACAAGAACAAAACAAGGATAAAAACAATAAGAACAAAACAAGGATAAAACCAAGAATAAAAACAAGAAAACAAGGATAAAAACAACAAGAATAAAACAAGGATACAAACAAGAACAAAACAACAAGAATAAAACGAGGATAAAAACAATAAGAATAAAACAAGGATATAAATGAGAATAAAATAACAAGAATAAAATAAGGATAACAACAAGAAGTATAAAACAAGGATAAAAACAACAAGAATAAAATAACACAAACAAAAACAGTGGTTCTCAAACTGCAAACACTGACCCAATAATACATTATGAGGTGTCAATGATAACCAGATGGAAACATGGTCATTTATAAATACAAACACTGCAAGTCTATATTTCTACTGTATACCCACAACATTCTGGTCATAATGGCAGCCTAATGGTAGAACGGTTACGTATATTTACTCAAATGGATGTCATGGGTTTTTTCAATGTGCTGCCACAATTGTGCTGTTAAATAACCAAAAACAGTGCTATTACGATAATGCTCTAAGGGTTGCATGTTCTTTGCAGGACATCGCAATCACCCCCTGACCCTATTGGCTATATATGATTTATTATGCAATAGTTTGCCATTGCTTTCTGAACGGAACTGAGTTGACTGAGTGGAGCGACACTAAGTTGTTAATTTCGTGGGGAGTGCCTTTACATCTGTCCGCGGTTGTTTGTAGCGTGAGCTGCATGTTCAGAAAACGGTGGCTAGCCGGTCGCTGAACTGGGTTGCCTTAAGCAGTAATGTGTGGCTGCTGGTTTTCTAGTGACTGTCGCTTCTATCGATGATGAACTGTATTGTTCGTGGTGGACTTTTATGTTGGCATTCTGGCAGCAGCATTATGCAATGTACCTGTGTGGACTGTTGGTTTGTCGAGACTGCTGTCTGTTCCACTTTTCACATGGGGCAGTGAGGAGCATTTTGTGTGATATTCACTGGCACAGGAATGGGGCATAATGGGGTGACCCTTTGCCGTGAAGTTGGAACCGCGACTAACAACTAACTTTATGAACGGGAAATCAACATTTAATTTTCAGATGACCTGGGTGTGAAATGAACCCACTAACGAGGTCACCAGAAAAAGTTTAAATGTGAGTACATTACACCTTTCTGCCATGTAGACAAAGGCACTCTGCAATAATGTTAGATACAAAGGACTGCTTGGTCTTACATCTCTCTACACCTTACAGTAGAAGTACCAAACCGCAAAGTTTTATTTTCCCCTACACATAACAGTAGGTACCGGACCACAAGGTCTTATTTCCCTCTACATTCTAGGGTAGAAGTACAAGACTACAAGATCTTATTTCCCTCTACATCCTAGGGTAGAAGTACAAGATCTTATTTCCCTCTACATCCTAGGGTAGAAGTACAAGCTCTTATTTTCCATTACATCCTAGGGTAGAAGTACAAGATCTTATTTCCCTCTACATCCTAGGGTAGAAGTACAAGATCTTATTTCCCTCTACATCCTAGGGTAGAAGTACAAGATCTTATTTCCCTCTACATCCTAGGGTAGAAGTACAAGATCTTATTTCCCTCTACATCCTAGGGTAGAAGTACAAGATCTTATTTCCCTCTACATCCTAGGGTAGAAGTACAAGATCTTATTTCCCTCTACATCCTAGGGTAGAAGTACAAGATCTTATTTCCCTCTACATCCTAGGGTAGAAGTACAAGATCTTATTTCCCTCTACATCCTAGGGTAGAAGTACAAGATCTTATTTCCCTCTACATCCTAGGGTAGAAGTACAAGATCTTATTTCCCTCTACATCCTAGGGTAGAAGTACAAGATCTTATTTCCCTCTACATCCTAGGGTAGAAGTACAAGATCTTATTTCCCTCTACATCCTAGGGTAGAAGTACAAGATCTTATTTCCCTCTACATCCTAGGGTAGAAGTACAAGATCTTATTTCCCTCTACATCCTAGGGTAGAAGTACAAGATCTTATTTCCCTCTACATCCTAGGGTAGAAGTACAAGATCTTATTTCCCTCTACATCCTAGGGTAGAAGTACAAGATCTTATTTCCCTCTACATCCTAGGGTAGAAGTACAAGATCTTATTTCCCTCTACATCCTAGGGTAGAAGTACAAGATCTTATTTCCCTCTACATCCTAGGGTAGAAGTACAAGATCTTATTTCCCTCTACATCCTAGGGTAGAAGTACAAGATCTTATTTCCCTCTACATCCTAGGGTAGAAGTACAAGATCTTATTTCCCTCTACATCCTAGGGTAGAAGTACAAGATCTTATTTCCCTCTACATCCTAGGGTAGAAGTACAAGATCTTATTTCCCTCTACATCCTAGGGTAGAAGTACAAGATCTTATTTCCCTCTACATCCTAGGGTAGAAGTACAAGATCTTATTTCCCTCTACATCCTAGGGTAGAAGTACAAGATCTTATTTTCCCTCTACATCCTAGGGTAGAAGTACAAGATCTTATTTCCCTCTACATCCTAGGGTAGAAGTACAAGATCTTATTTCCCTCTACATCCTAGGGTAGAAGTACAAGATCTTATTTCCCTCTACATCCTAGGGTAGAAGTACAAGATCTTATTTTCCCTCTACATCCTAGGGTAGAAGTACAAGATCTTATTTCCCTCTACATCCTAGGGTAGAAGTACAAGATCTTATTTCCCTCTACATCCTAGGGTAGAAGTACAAGATCTTATTTCCCTCTACATCCTAGGGTAGAAGTACAAGATCTTATTTCCCTCTACATCCTAGGGTAGAAGTACAAGATCTTATTTCCCTCTACATCCTAGGGTAGAAGTACAAGATCTTATTTCCCTCTACATCCTAGGGTAGAAGTACAAGATCTTATTTCCCTCTACATCCTAGGGTAGAAGTACAAGATCTTATTTCCCTCTACATCCTAGGGTAGAAGTACAAGATCTTATTTTCCTCTACATCCTAGGGTAGAAGTACAAGATCTTATTTCCCTCTACATCCTAGGGTAGAAGTACAAGATCTTATTTCCCTCTACATCCTAGGGTAGAAGTACAAGATCTTATTTCCCTCTACATCCTAGGGTAGAAGTACAAGATCTTATTTCCCTCTACATCCTAGGGTAGAAGTACAAGATCTTATTTCCCTCTACATCCTAGGGTAGAAGTACAAGATCTTATTTCCCTCTACATCCTAGGGTAGAAGTACAAGATCTTATTTCCCTCTACATCCTAGGGTAGAAGTACAAGATCTTATTTCCCTCTACATCCTAGGGTAGAAGTACAAGATCTTATTTCCCTCTACATCCTAGGGTAGAAGTACAAGATCTTATTTCCCTCTACATCCTAGGGTAGAAGTACAAGATCTTATTTCCCTCTACATCCTAGGGTAGAAGTACAAGATCTTATTTCCCTCTACATCCTAGGGTAGAAGTACAAGATCTTATTTCCCTCTACATCCTAGGGTAGAAGTACAAGATCTTATTTCCCTCTACATCCTAGGGTAGAAGTACAAGATCTTATTTCCCTCTACATCCTAGGGTAGAAGTACAAGATCTTATTTCCCTCTACATCCTAGGGTAGAAGTACAAGATCTTATTTCCCTCTACATCCTAGGGTAGAAGTACAAGATCTTATTTCCCTCTACATCCTAGGGTAGAAGTACAAGATCTTATTTCCCTCTACATCCTAGGGTAGAAGTACAAGATCTTATTTCCCTCTACATCCTAGGGTAGAAGTACAAGATCTTATTTCCCTCTACATCCTAGGGTAGAAGTACAAGATCTTATTTCCCTCTACATCCTAGGGTAGAAGTACAAGATCTTATTTCCCTCTACATCCTAGGGTAGAAGTACAAGATCTTATTTCCCTCTACATCCTAGGGTAGAAGTACAAGATCTTATTTCCCTCTACATCCTAGGGTAGAAGTACAAGATCTTATTTCCCTCTACATCCTAGGGTAGAAGTACAAGATCTTATTTTCCCTCTACATCCTAGGGTAGAAGTACAAGATCTTATTTTCCCTCTACATCCTAGGGTAGAAGTACAAGACTTTAAGATCTTATAGACAACAAGAGCTTATTTCTCTCAAAGTACAAAAGAGAAGACAATGAATGAATGAATGAATGAATGAATGAATGAATGAATGAATGAATGAATGAATGAATGAATGTACTCACATTGGCATTGCAGCATCATACAGAATTTGCATGAGTATTCTCACAACTGTCTGCACATCCAGTTTTTCCAGTATGGACTAGAAATCAGACAAAGCAACATAAATGAAATGTATTAACAAAACATCTAAACTGTACATGTGTGTCAACTCATCCATCCCCAAATATGGCTGAATCTAACCGATTACAAGAGTTCTTCTCTGACTGTCCCACTCACTCTCTCTCTCTCTGTTATTTATTCACCAAACACCCACCCATGCCCACAGGAAGGAGTGAAGATGGAGAGAATAGGGTACAATATGGTCTATTCAGTAATATTTTATGAAATAACGTATATTTTGATGACATTATTAATAATATATATTGGATACAGAAAACTGGCATAAGAGAAGGCAGAGTAAATATATGATTGGATATAAAATGATTAGCTACCTGATTCAGTGCCAAAGAAAATATACTGCCAAATTTGACCTCCCATATAGACAGAAGGACGATATATCGCCATACTAAGGTCATTGTGATATTTGTTTTGTTCCTCGGTTTCTTCCACAATTTTAATGCTCAGTGAAAGGAAATTTACATTATATTTGTTCATTTGCTTGTATACCATCTGTGGTCCAAACCTACGATTTGTTTGGCAGTGAATCAGTTATGTTAGTTGCATGTCTTTTACAAGATGTTGCAATCAACCCCAGCATTTTTTTTCTGCCTGTGATTTACCTGACAACTTTTATGTTCAGTAGTTTTCCATTGCTTTCTTAATGACCAGTGCTCATACCATTGAAAACAACACGAGGCAGTCTGGTGAATTGTGAATTGCATTCACTACCCCTAGGCCACAATGCAGATAATACTTTACCTTAATGTGAGGGAATAGACAAATCCTCGGTGGCTGAAAATTGTCCCCTTTCGTCTGATTTGTCGATCATTTTCTTAACCAGCATTTACAATGATAACAACAGCAACAAAAAGGAGCTGTCTCCTGAGAAAAAGTAGAGGCTGTCTCTTGAGAGAAAGGGGCTGGCTCCTGAATTGTTTAGTTTTTCAACATCTGATTATATGTCAAGGTCCAACATGTCACAAGCTAACAGCTGTGTTTATCCTGGGATTACCTTGACATATTCAGCTCTTACTTCGCGTACACACTACAGGTACAATAAACAAAGAACACACAGCCAGCTGACTCACCTGCGAGATTGTGGAGATTACAAAGGCAGCGTTTTTCTTGTTCATAGCCCGCCTGTTACGGGGGCTGCAGCCTTCAGCCTCTCCCTGGCCTGGTTCGTCGACTGAGAACTGAGAGATCAAGCGTAGCATGTACCCCAAGCATTCCTGATTCCACTGAGGAGAAGAGGTACAGACATTGTTGCTGGATGTGTATACAATCATTGGTGTTTACTATATCTGAGAGATACAGACATTGTTGCTGGATGTGTATACAATCATTGGTGTTTACTATATCTGAGAGATACAGACATTGTTGCTGGATGTGTATACAACCATTGGTGTTTACTATATCTGAGAGATACAGACATTGTTGCTGGATGTGTATACAATCATTGGTGTTTACTATATCTGAGAGATACAGACATTGTTGCTGGATGTGTATACAATCATTGGTGTTTACTATATCTGAGAGATACAGACATTGTTGCTGGATGTGTATACAATCATTGGTGTTTACTATATCTAAGAGATACAGACATTGTTGCTGGATGTGTATACAATCATTGGTGTTTACTATATCTGAGAGGTACAGACATTGTTGCTGGATGTGTATACAATCATTGGTGTTTACTATATCTGAGAGATACAGACACTGTTGCTGGATGTGTATACAACCATTGGTGTTTATTGTATTTGAGATACTCACTTGTTGACTACAACTTATTTCATATGAATTTTAATAATCATAGGTTGAGATAATCACAACTTGTAGCCATGATTTTTACAATTGCAATAGTCTATGCAGTAGTTGCAAAAGTACACTTAATTAATACTGGCTACAGTTTGTCTGTTACTGCCACTGGACTGTCTCTACTAACTCTACACTGTCAGTTACTATCTCTGGACTGTCTGTTACTTTCTCTGGCTCTAAACTGTTAGTTACTGACTCTAAACTGTCATTTACTGTCTATGATTCTAGAACTGTCAGTTACTGACTCTAAACTGTATGTTACTGTCTCTGACTCTAAACTGTCAGTTACTGACTTTAAACTGTCATTTACTGTCTCTGATTCTAGAACTGTCTCTGATTCTAGAACTGTCAGTTACTGACTATAAACTGTCTGTTACTGTCTCTGGAATGTCAGTTACTGTCTCTAGACTGTCAGTTACTGTAACATTTGAGCAGATTGGTGCTGCAGAGAGTGACCAGAGGATCTGGACAACACTCAGGACTCAGAGGAAAGGCCAGATGGGCACATAATCAGACGGCTAATGGTACATTTATTAATGGGACTCTTCACTGGCTGTTGAGGATGAGGACATAGTACTTATAGAAATGTCCCGAGTGCTGTGATGTTGATACTTGACTAATCTCCCTGTATTTTTAGGTCTCTTTCTACCTCATTTGCCTTGTGGGTTCCAGTAAAAGTACCTTCCAGTTATACAGTTCTCAGTTGTTCTCGTTGTGCATCCTATGCAGCAACATTTTCTATCATATCTATAACAATCAGCTCAACCTTTTGTTTGTCTTCTATCATATCTATAACAATCAGCTCAACCTTTTGTTGGTCTTCTATCATATCTATAACAATCAACTCAACCTTTTGTTTGTTGGCTATCATATCTATAACAATCAACTCAACCTTTTGTTTGTCTTCTATCATATATCTATAACATTCAACTCAACCTTTTGTTTGTCTTCTATCATATCTATAATCAATCAACTTGACCTTTTGTTTGTCTTCTATCATATCTATAACAATCAGCTCAACCTTTTGTTTGTCTTCAATCATATCTATAACAATCAACTCAACCTTTTGTTTGTCTTCTATCATATCTATAACAATCAATTCAACCGTGTGTTTGTTTTCATTACAGAATACATACCTTTACTAGTGTGTATTTTGGGATTGAGAGATATGGCTGCTTGCCCAAACACTAACCACAAGGTGAATAAGGACAGGATTTAAACCTCCCCAGTCTTTCCAATGATTCAACACACGTCCCACAATGTGTGAGATGGACATTCTGATCATTTGATAAGCCACTCTGGCATGTTTAAGTGTTTATATAACATGATCAATGAGTGTGGGAGTTCTTACCTGGCTCCAGATGTTGCCTTCCTTACTCTGCAGCGATCCATTCATGAAGATCTCCATCATGTGACCCAGCCCTCCCTTGGAAATGAACTAGATGAGACAGACAACACAAGATTACCCCACGGTATCCACCTACCAGCAAGGTTTTTATTACATGCAGCAACATTTTTGATTGGGACAAACTCTTGCTTTCAGTAAAGGCAAGAAGGAAGCTAGAAATAATGTAAATCTGTTGCTGGTCAAGAATATTACAGGTAACATGTTATATACAGCGGCTACTATTTTTTTTATGTTCGGGCAACAACAAAATTATAAACCTCAAAACCAACACGGTGGAGAAGTATCATGAACTTTTGTAAAGTGTCCCTGGAGGGCTAAACAACACAATGGTTGTTTCACATTCCAATAAACATTTCAGAGAAGAGGCAGGAGAGGGGGAATATGGAAAAGAGGAGCGCAAATACAATTGGGGAAAAAAGACCAGGAGAAGTACCAAGAGTAGGAGATAAATGAGTAGAAGAAAGGCAGAAAAGAATAGATAAGAAAACGTGGAAGAGCAGCAGGAGTATCACAAGAAGCAGAAAACAATAAATATCTGAAGTAACCGTTACAGAGAGAGAAGATGCTGAACAACATTTCACAACTCAGGCATATCACGTGGGTTGCATGCCAAATGGATGCATTCCAAGGGGCATTCTCTCAGGCAACAGATAACAGAAAAAATGTATGTCCAAAGATATGATTGAAAGTTATGTGCAGTCGAGACATAAAAATGTTTGAGATAGACATCACAACCTGGGCTGTAACGCATGGAGATGCATGGCAGGCAATCATCTTCAACTTAAGAAGGGAGACAACTTCAACAAGAAGAGGAGAAAAGAACCTGATGAAAGAAAAGTTAGATGTGCAATGGAGGTTTCCTGCTCATAAAGCTGCAGAGATAGCATGCCTCAATGACCTGTGTTAAAAGTTCTTGTGTAACATTTCTTAGACTAACTGTACAAGGGCCATATATTTTTTCATTGTTCCTGGCAACTGGGACAAGTTTGCAGTCTATGACCAGAGAGGCTAACTGAGTTATGTGCATGAAGCGACACTGAGGACTTCATGTGGAGTGCTTTTACATCTGTCCGCATTTGTCTGTATCATGAACTGTATGTTCAGAAAAATGGCGACCGGTCGTTTGTTGAACTTACTGGGTTTGCCTTATGCAGTAATGTCCAGCTGCTGGTTTTCTAGTGACTGCCGCTTCCATCAACGATGAACTGTATTTTCCATGGCTGACTTTTGTGTTGGCATTCTGGCAGTGGTATTGTGCACAGTATACCTGTGCGGGCTGTTGGTTTGTCAAGACTCCTGTTTGTTCCACTTTTCACATGTGGCAGTGAGGAGCATTTTGTGTAATATTCACTGGAACAGGGACGGAGTTTTATGGAGCGACCCTTTGCCGTGAAGTTGGAACTGCGATTATCTAACTAGCAACTGCTGAGATACGACTCTTCAGTCACCTAGCACATGAGCAGTCCATCAGCTATAAAAGTTTAATTAGGCTTAAAATTAAGAGCCAGTTAATTCTTTGGGATGCATCCATTCAGCAGGAATCAATACTGTTGTAAATGCCCCTGTATAACTCTGTTGACTTCTTTACATATATCCATATCTGTATGCACATTTTTGACTTCATATTTTCTTATTTGGCACCTTTCACAACTGAACTTCTGTGCCCCCTTTCCTAGAAATGGGGCATGTGCAATGGCTTCAACGTTTGATACTAATACTTTTACTGCTTACATTTCTATTGTTAATTACAATTTCTAATTTCATATTTTTCTTTAGATCTGTCTGTGTTGTTCCTGATGAAGATCAGTAAGATCACAACGTCGATTTGTTGTGTTATAACTTATTTTTACAATAATCATTATCATCGTAATTTTTACACTGTAGGAGCCAGATCTGTTTTCCCTGTACAGTGAAAGTATTTTCAGAAATATTGAAGATATGGAAGGAATCAACATTAGGGGACGATGCATCAATAACATTAGATATGCAGATGATACAGTCTTGATTGCAGACAATGAACAGGACCTGCAAAATTTAGTAGATGCGATTGTTACACACAGTGAACAACTAGGGTTAGAATTAAATTGTAAAAAGACAGATTATGGTCGTCACTAGGAAGGACGTAATACCACAATGTAATATACAAGTAAATGGGAATATTCTTCAACAAGTGAGTAGGTACAATTATCTCGGAACAGTAATAACATCTGATGGGAGATGCCTTGAAGAGATTAGAACAAGAATCGCCATGGCAAAAGTAGCCTTTAGCAAGATGAAAAACATATTGACCAATAAAAAGATGTCAATTGAAACGAGAAAAAGAGTGTTGAGATGCTACATAGAACCTGTACTTTTATATGGATGTGAAGCGTGGACAATGAGCAGTCAAGCTGAAAAACATCTGATGGCTGTAGAGATGTGGTTTCTGAGGAAAATGCAAAGAATACCATGGACAGCCAGAAAGACCAATGAACAAGTCCTTCAAGAAACAAATGAAGATCATAAATTGATTAGAGAAATTAGACGTAGACAGTCAAAATTCTTTGGGCATGTTATGAGAAGAAATGGATTGGAGAATTTGGTGACAACTGGTAAGATCGAGGGGAACAGACCAAGGGGAAGACCTAGAAGCAAGTACCTGGATGGCTTGGCCTTGTGGCATGGTCGAGACAGAAACACGGAGCTGATCCATGACTCTGGTGATCGAGTGAGATGGCAGAATATGACCGCCCACGCTTACCGGCATGGCACATGATGGATGGATGGAGGAGCCCTTTGGCAGATATGCGTTCATTGTAATGTATGTACACTTTGACTGTGCTTATAAACTCTCACTTTTTCACAGGAGTTAGGCATACCACACTGTTTTCATTTTGTACTGTGCAAATGGAAGTGTCCTGCTCAAAGAGGGCATCAACCCATGGTCTGGTCAGATATGACTGAAGAAAGCTGTTGTTAGTTGGGTCTTCCATTGGCAGCAATCTGTTCTCCCACAGACACACACACACACACACACTAATGGATATCAGACTTCAATTGCAAACAGGCTCATACCTTGACACACCATGGCGTCTTGCTGACACCACTGGACTTCTTGTCATCAGAAGCATCACCTCCCCCAGAGCGCATCTGGAGAAAAAGTGTCCGTGAGTAAAAGCTCTACGTATCTTCTTTCTGTAGCAATTACTAGAAATTACCAAATGTATTCTTGAACTGAATCTCTAGTTCTTACAGTCAGATGTTAACTGAATCTCTAGTTCTAACAGTGAGATGTTAACTGAATCTCTAGTTCTTACAGTGAGATAGATGCTAACTGAATCTCTAGTTCTTACAGTGAGATGATATCTGAATCTCTAGTTCCTACAGTGAGATGTTAACTGAATCTCTAGTTTTTACAGTGAGATGTTAACTGAATCTCTAGTTCACCTCTAGTAGGGTGGGGGTATGTTTTTGGGTGGTTGAGGGTGTGTGGGTGTTTGGGGTAGTGGGAAGTGTTAGTGTGGGTAGGTGTGGATGTGTGTATGGATGGGGAATGTGTGTGGGTGCGTCAGAGATGTATGTGTGGGTGGGGTGTGTGTGAGTGGATAGGGGATGTGTTGGTGGGTGGGGAGATGTGTGTGTGGGGGTGAGGATGTGTATGGGTGGGGCTGTGTAGTTGGGGGATAGGTGATTGGGCGGTCGGTGGAGGATGTGTGGGTGGGTGAGTGTCTATAGGTTGGGGGATGGGTGGTGGGTGTTTGTGTGGGTGGGGATGCGTGGGTGGGTGTGGCAAGTGTGTGGTTAGGTGCAGGATGTGTGGGTTGGTGGGAAGATGTGTGAGTGGGGAATGTGTGCTTGGCTGGGAGGTTGGCAGGTGGAGGATATGTGGATGGGTGTGTGTGGGTTATGGGATGGGTGAGGAGATGTGTGTAGGTGAGGAGATGTATGTGGGTGGGTGATGTATAGGTGGGGGGATGTGTCTGGGTGGGTGATGTGTGGGTTGGTGCATGTATATGTGCCTGGGTTGTGTGTGTGGATAGGTGGAGGATGTGTGCGTGTGGGGGGGGGGGGGGCCTGTATGCATGCCTGGGAGTGTGTGTGTGTGTGGGGGTAGGGGATGTATGTGTGGGGGATGTGTGGGTGGGTGGGGGATGTGTCTCATAACATGGTAATATGCATTATGTTTACAACATTCATTTGACAATGTGTTTTTCCTATGTGAATGTATCATGCACTATTGATGAACGAAAGATGAGTCACTGGAAGGGCTGAATGTAAGGCGGGCCTGTGTGCCCAATTTGTTACCCTTTGTAAATAAAGTTTGTTTGTTCGCTCGTTCTTACAGGGAGATGTTAACTGAATCTCTGGTTCTTACAGTGAGATGTTAACTGAATCTATATTCTTACAGAAAGAAACTGAGCCATATGGGATCAAACCCAGTGCAATGCAGTTTTACAACCTTATATTTTAACTATATATTTTGGAAAGAAAAAACACACTGTCAAAGTCATGACATGAGCATCATCATCATGTGCCATGCTAAGAAGCATGAGTGGTCTTCACACACTATCACCAGTCTTGGGTGAGGTCTGGGTTCTTGTCCTGATTAAACCATGTGCCCAAGCAATTCATTCTGCCACCCCTTGCTCTTTCCCCACTAACTTTTCTCAGGTACCACAAAGTTTTTGAGCTGATTTCTCCTCACAATATGCCCAAAAAAATCTAAAGTCATGAAAACTGCCCAGGAATCTGGTGTGTTTACTGCAACACTTACAGGATTCAACTGGTGAATGAAAACATATCACAGATGAGCTTTAACATCCCTTACCATACTCTTCTGTGCTAATCTGGTACCATGAGCTAAGAACTCCACTGTCTGTAAAGAGTAGTAGAGTCTATGAGGACTGTTAGGTGGAAGAAGCTGTTTCCATTCCTCTTTAGTCACCTCCTGTACAAAACAACAATGTAAAGATGTTTTACTTACATTCATTGTTATTACACACCCACTTATGCAAACACATAAAGGCAGTCCAAAGACAGATACTGCTATTGAAGTGAGAAGTCCTCACATATTCTATGCATCATGAGGTGAAGTGGCCAGTTTTCTTTCTTACTACCTATCCTTCCCAGACAATCCTGAGAACCTTCTAGAAATTATCTGGCACTAATTTCCCCACCTGAATTGACTCCTAAGTCAGGACTGGTCAGGCAAATATAAATCTGCCATGGCTGTGCTGAATGACTGTTTTCACAGACACCTTGGTAACGCCATGGCTGGTACCCAGTGCTCATGTGTTCAAGTCCCCTTTCAATGACAAGAATATTGCGGAAAAGGAAGAAAAGCTATAGATGATGTAGAGGTTATGATAGATGGCGTACGGCCAGGGAAGAAGCTGGCTTCTCACGGTTGAAGGTGCTAGAATATGTGTCAGGGCACGAAGCACCGGGTGCACAATGTTCTAGCCAAGGGAGGGTTGACTTGGGAGCCGGTATGATGTGCTTTTGTGGTACAAGTGGGAAAACGACTCAAAATCATGGCAGGAGAAAGATACCTGAAGTCATGACCCTAGTGGGCTAAACCCCAGAAAGGTAAAGGTAATGCTGATAGCTACTATAATTTTGCCGCCTTCCATGATTTCAGTTGCCTATGAACCTATCAAAGACATTCTGTGGGTGGGAGTAAATACAAAACGGCAGGTAAAATTTCACAACGATGCAACAGATCCTTTTCAAAATAAGTGAATGTGAATGAGGACAAACATTTGTGAATGCAGTATAGCAGTGCAGTGGCTAACAAGTTTGCCGCCTTGTCTGGTGGTCGTGCGTTCAAATCCCCGCTGAGACTAGATTTTTAAACATTGGCTTGAGCTTTCAGGCTGGTCCAGCCTCAAGGTGGTTCCAGGAATTGTCATGGGAAATAAAGGCTGCCAGCATAGTAACGATATTACCCTTGAAGTGATGACTGGTCCATGAAAATATGGTGTTGGCATCATATACCCAAATCACCTCAGGCATGTAAAAATGGTCTGTTATTTTGAATAACGAAGACACAAACAATAGATTGCACAATTTATTGCCTGGCATATTTCACTGCATCTTGTCAGGTATATACTGCAGATTTCAAGGACTTGCGAACGCGGTTTGCGAGCCCGTATACCCGGGTTCGAAACACAGCAGTGCTGGCTTTTCCTAAAAAGGTATAGGAGCCGGTTGTTAAGAAAGAAATGGCAAACTACTGAATGTAAAATTTGCCCAGGAATCACGAACAGCGGAAATGCTGGGGTTGACTGCTACGTCCTGTGAAGGACACGCAACTTAATTTTTTTTTTAAAGTAAAATAACTAGATACATCCTTCAAGCTGAAATAGGCAATAAATCATGGAATCTATTGTTTTTGTCTTCGTTATTCAAATTCAGTACGGGAAAACATTGTTTTGAAGGTCTGTTATTTGACTAACCTGGTCTGTGGAGATTTTCAAGAAGCCATTCAGCAGACTCTCGTTAGAGGGCAACATCATCAGCAGCTCCCACACGTCCCGGGACAGTCGTCGGGCCTCCGCTTGCAGGCTGGCCTTTCTTTCTTTCTCCTGCAATAATGGACATGTTCATGACAGACTTCAGATCTCCAGCAGAAAGTATATTTTATCTTATTCTCCGCTAAAGGAGAAAATGTACTCAAGCATAAAATATACTTTATCTTGCTCTCTGCTAAAACAGAAAATGTACTCAAGCAGAAAGTATGAGGGGGGAGGGGGGTTTCAGATGAAAACCTTAAATGTGTGTGTGTGTGCACATGAGAGAGAGAGAGAGAGAGAGAGAGAGAGAGAGAGAGAGAGAGAGAGAGAGAGAGAGAGAGAGAGAGAGAGAGAGAGAGAGAGAGAGACAGAGAGAGAGACAGAGAGAGAGAGAGAGAGAGAGAGAGAGAGAGAGAGAGAGAGAGAGAGAGAGAGAGAGAGAGAGAGAGAGAGAGAGAGAGAGAGAGAGAGATTCTGAAAAAGTAAAGAACAAATGTATCATGTTTCAATGTATCCACCACTGTGTTCAATGCAAGTCCACGAGTGCCGATAAAGTGCTTGGATTCCTGTAGAAAAAAATTATCTTGGTTGCATGTGTAACCACTCACGCGCCACTTGCTATAAATCTTCATAGAACTGAAAAGTGTTGAAACTTCCTACTCCACTTGCTAGACTGACAGCCATGTATCACCATACGGGACCTTCATTCACCAATGAATTTCTATTGGTTTCACCCCTTCACTGATCAAAATAAGGATACCAGAACTCTGCTCCTCTTTGGTGCATGTCAAAAGTGGGGTGGCCAACTTTAACCTGTCCTTATGATGTCACTGTGTTCCTCTGCATAGTGATGTCATGTGCTCAACACTCCTGACATCCTTAACAACAATATTGACTGGTTAGAAGACAATAGCATGGTTATTGTAACTTCTATTAAACTTTTAAGGTTTCCATTTGAAGCTCCCTTCTATATATGTTACCTTGCTCTCTGCTAAGAGAAAATGTACACAAGCAGAAAGTATATTTTATCTTGTTCTCTGTGAAAAAAGGAAGTTGAAATATATATAACTTTACTAACCACTGAGTGTGGTGTGTGTTGTGTGTGCATGCATACATCTCTCTCTCTCTTTCTGTCTGTCTGGAGCTTACATGTTTACAAAGTGAATGTTACAAAATTACAAACAGGATGGTCTGAAAAAAGAAAACACCACACATTTAAGTTAGCTGCCTTTACAGGAAGTACAAACAACTCCAGCATAGCTTGACCAGTTTTGATTTACCGGGAAATTTTTATGTCAAGTAGTGTGCCATTGCTTTCTGAATGACTAACACTGATACCATCAGAATCTACACAGGGTGATCTCCTTCCAAACCATCTGCAGCCAATTTCAAACCCCGACACGGTATCTTGGGGAACTGTGAAACACATCCACTGCCCCAAAGCCATGGATACTGGTTTAGTCAAATTTAACAATAACAAGTTAGTTGCATATCCTTTACATGACTTGGCAGCCAACCCCAGCGCTTTTTTGGCTGTTTGTAATTTCTTGGCAAGTTTATGTTCAGTAGTTTGCCACTGCACTCATACCATTGTACAGAAACCAATGTAAGGCAGTCTGCTTCCAAATCTCCTGCAGCTGTGTTTTGAATGCAGTATATAGATTACGAATTGTGTCCGTAACCTCTTCACCAGAGTCGTGTAGTCAAATTTAGAGCAATGAAAATGTCTCTTATCACGAACACATGGAAATATCAGTCCCAAAAACTGTCCTCCTGTCCTTTGGGAATATTTTTTTAAGAAAAAGACCAGAAACAACAAAATTTGTCTAGAGTCTAGAATAGAGAGCTGTGACGAGTACAAACCACATTGTCAAGCTGCGAGCTGAGATCGCTCAGTTGTTCCAGAAGCTTGAACAGGTTATCAAAGTGAGGCTCAGCAATGAGGAGATTCATGGGCAGCTTCTTCCTGTCTGGGATAGGCAGCGCTGAGGATGGGATGGACCCATCACTTTTCCTCTGCTGCCGGTTGGCTCCAATTGAGACAAATACATGCTGGAATAATCAAGAAATAATATGTATTGCATCAAAGTTATTTGTAATTATATGTCATCAAGAGATAGAGGAAGACAGCAAGAGGAAATTCTAGACAGCTGTGCTCATGTCCACACACAAACTGATGCATACTGTTGGAGATCGCAATATATGGAGAAGCACAGCCGGCAATGGCATTTTTTGATGATGAATATGCCATTTAACTAGCTAGCTAATTACAAAACTCCATTCCCATCAACTTTGTTGGTTATTACTAACTTTTAAAGTTTATTAATAGTCTACCAATTATAATCCAGATGAGTAGCACATATTAACTTTAAATAAAAATAGCAAGCAAACAGGAAAAGACAAACAAGAACAACAAAAGAATGAACAAAGATTTGACAATAATTATAATACTCCACATGCAAAATCAGTCTAATGCACTAGAAGTAGTGGCTTGTACTATGGACCACACTTAAGTTCAAAGCTGGCGAACAAAACATTTTAAAAAAAATAAAAATGAATGCAGCTGACCTGTCCATCATTGATGTGAAGATCCCCGAGTGTCCGCTCATCCATATCCACGAACAACTCCTGCCCAGAACTGATCATTCTCAGAGGCCCCTCCCCCAGCATGTGACCCAACAACGGAGACATGATCCCGGGACTTGAAGTCGAGGTTGACTGCTTCGGCTGTTGCTTCTGCAGGTCTTCCCACCAATGGGTGACCTCAGCACGTAGTTCAGAGACAAGATTTGTTGGGTGCATTTCTATCTGGGCCTGGAGTTTATAAATGAAACAATGAAATGTTTGAGGGGTAGTTTGTTACTGTTTGTGATTTATTGGCAAGTTTATGTTCAGTAGTTTGCCATTGCCAGCTCTGTGGCGAAGGGGTTGGCGATGCAATTCGTAACCCTGCATACCGTGTCCGTAACACAGCTACAGGCAATTTGGCAGCAGACCACTTTGCGTTGGTTTTCATAACATGGCATGACTGCTGGTTGTTCAAAAAGCACTGGCAAACAACTGAATAAAATTACACAGGAGAATAATAATATGTGCAAACTGGCATGAAACTTCTTCTTCGTTCATCCGGAGTTTTTTTACCGGACGTGATTGCATTGTGCCTGTTTACAGCAGAGCTGTGTTCTTGTGCCGTTAGGCCGACACATCCGACTTCTGTGCACATTTGTTGACCGGGTTAACCTTCCCGGGGGCATGAAACAAAAAAAAATAGAGTGGAATTAAATGAAATCTCAGGAAACCCTACAGAGTATCCACATTGCATGTTATAATGACCCCCAAGAGCTATACCGATTGTAGCGCAGCTACTAGTAGTGTCTCCCATGTTGGACAGGTAAAGGGGTATGGACCAGACGGAGGGATACACAAACCCACTGCCTTGTGGGTAGACTCGGGGAAAAGTCAAAGGTTAGGGAAAGCTAATGTGAAAAAATACTTGTCCAAGTCTGATGTACAGAGCCAAGGCTTGATAAAACATTATTCAAAAAGAAAAGCAGCGGCCGCAGCAGGATATAACAATATGAAATACAGTTAGGTTTATGAAGTTTTTTATTTATTGTCTCTTGTTTTGGGGGATTTTCACTCAGTTATAGATGAGTTTTAAGAATATCTTGGGTAAAGAAAAGAACAAATGCATCTATACTTCAAGAGCTAAATACTGAAGAAGGTTGGCTATTAAAGACGATACAACAAAGAAAATTGAAATATTTTGGTCACTTGAAACGTCACGAAAGTTTGAAGAGAACATTAATGGAGGGGTATATGCCTGGGAAGAGAGGAAGAGGAAGACCAAAGAGAAGATGGGTGCAGGATGTGGCGGATGATCTCCAGATGGGTGTATCGGACGCGGGGCATCTTGTTTATGATCGAGAAGTTTTCCGGAAGGTTGTTATGGGAGCGAGGTTCTGCAAAGGTCATGCTACTGAATGAATGGATGATTTAGTTTTACCTTTAAGACATGTACACTGTGTCTGTGCTTAGTGTGCCTCATCTATTCTCAGGAGCTACATATATCCAACTGTTTGTATTTCATATTGACAAAACTGCAATAAAACATACTAAATGATGTGAAATGTAAGTAACTTATCTAGACAAGAATCTGTTGCTGCTCAGACAGATAAAAGAACACTAAAGAAACATTCTCACCTTGTCTGACATGTCTGTGTTCTGCAGGTAGATGCTGATCATTTGAGGCCTGTTGGCTGGCAGATGGCTAGATATCCCATAATTCTCCAGCTGCCACATGTGAAGATGGTAAGCGTATCGCTGGCGAAAGGCATCTAGATGATGTTTGCATAAGAACAAACCACGCTGGATGATTGGCAGCTTGCCTGCAGGATCCTGTAAAGATTTCACAAACACATAAATGAATGAGCCGATTACAAGAAGAGACTCTATAAGGTAGCACCCAGCTGAGAAAGAACATTATACTGCCATCTACTGCCTATAGTACATGGCAGTGCAGGGGGGGGGGGGGGGGTGGTGGTCTTGAACCTGAGGAATTAAGGCCTCCTGGTTAGTGCAGTTGCCACGAACTGTGCAAGGTTGGAGTTTTTCTTTTTGCCCCTGACAGAAAAACAATTCAGACCTTACCGAGGATTCAAACTAAGGTATCCTGAAGGAAAAGCCAACATTCTAGCCACCTGATTAGCCGCTCTACAAGAACGTTATACTAAAAGATTTATGGCAAACCATTCTCACCCTGTTGTAGCAGATATATTTACTGCTGCCTTTCATCTCCTAATAAATCACAAACCCATTACCAACGCATGCCAAGAAATTTGTAGACTATATGCTGGATGGATTGCGACGGTGGCATGGAGGAACATCAATGGCAGAGTTGGTCAAAAAAACCAAAGACCGAGATCTGTGGGGAGTCATGAACACCTACGCCAGTCGGCATGGCACTTGATGATGAGATTTGGTTGGATTTTGCAGCTGACATTTTCTACAGAACGGGATAGTCAGTCTTTCACCAACTCTCCTTTGTCACCTCTTATGTTAGTTGCCATGTCCTTTACAGGACGATGCAGTCAACCCCATCAATTTTTGGCTATTCGTTTTCCTTTTATTGTGACTAAACAGCCAGGTTTCCTAACATACAAAAATCAAATGTAAATATCTTGTATTTTAGCTAAAGTGACAAAAACATGTAATCAATGTGTCAGAAATTACAAAAACTCATAACCAAATGTGATGTTCAAGGATTTTCAAAAACTCACTTGACAATGTTACTATATAGATTTGCTTATACAGCTACATTTTGATGCTCTTGCATTTATAAGATTCTCTAGCATTTGTACACCTCACAAAAGTGATATTTAGCATTTACAAAAACAACATGTAATTTCAAGAGTTTACAAATCTGCAAAGTAGGCAAGTTGCAATAAAATGTGGCATTCATGTATTCATATATTTTTTTTAAAAAAACGTGGGTCTATTATTTACACAAAAATAATAAACTGGCAAGTCGTGCAGCATTTACATAAACAAAATACAGTCAAGTGACATGGAATGTAATTCAATTTTAACTTAGAAAGAGAAATGGATCCACATACCTCAGTCAATGTGTGCATGGTCTTCATTAGCCTGTTCATGCAGCGCTGCACAAACTCCTCCTCTTTATCCAAACTACCACCGCCATAGTTGATGTAGTAGTTGTTGAGTATGTGAATGGCCTCTGTTGAGACTGCTTTGTTGTTGGCCTTCAGGGCAATCTCCCACAGCTGATCCATTCCACACGCCTGGAGCATTTAAAGGAACCACACAAAACAGCATGAGTCATTTCAACTCACAAAACCTAACAAATTACAAAATTATTTCTTTTTTGTTCTCTTTTCAAAGGTAATGCTGCCACACCTATGTAGTTATGCACCTGATAGGTCATTGTGTACAGCTTCGGCATGCAATTGTGCAAAAGGCAAAAAGAAAAATGTATTGGGCAGATAATATTCATTTATATTATTTGGCCACAAAAGTCTGAATCAGATGTGAAGAATGGGAAGGCAACGAGTTCATGGTGGAACTACCAAGTTTTGGTTACCCACAGATCCGTTCATTTGAAATATTCACATTCGTTTCAAACTTTCCTGGCCAAAAATAATATTTCTGTTGTTAGCCTGGCTCTGTACTCTCCTGACAGGGCTCCTTGCAATTTGTGGCTACTTCCCAAGCTGAGCATGCTGCAGAAAGGGACTTGAGTTATGAGAATATAGAACATGATGGCCAGGTGGCACTACATTACCAATGAGGTCTTCCTGAAATTCTTCCAACAATTGCGGGACCACCAGCAGATGTATAGAGTTCCTACTAGAGCACTTTGAAGGTGATTAGGGATTCAGACACTCAATTGAGTAATTGTATTTTTCCAGCCAAAGGTAAGATATTTAACAGATCTCATATATTCAATTATTACCTGAATAAGAATCAAATGGCAAGTGGAGATGTGGTTTCTGAGAAAAATGCAAAGAAAAACATAAGATGGACAGAAAAACCAATAAGCTAGTCATATAGAAGCAAATGAAAACTGTAAACTGACTAGAGAAATTAGATGTAGAGCCAACATTTTTGGGCACGTTATGAGAAGACAAAGTAGAGAACTTAGTGACAAGTGGCAAAATTGAGGGGAAAAGAACAAAAGGAGGGCAGAGAAGTAAATATCTGGATGGCTTGACCACATGGCATGGTCAAGGCAAGAACACAGAACTGATCCACAACTTTGGTGATCGTGTGAGATGGCGAAACATGGCTGCCTATGCTTATCGGCATGGCACATCATGATGATGATGATGATGATGATGATGAATGTTTTTTTGCAAAAAAAAAAGTGAAGAACATTTGGAGGACTGCATGTGCAGGCTGAAAGTGAGGCAAGAAGGGAGAAAAGAGAAACTATGAATATCTACAAGAGAAAACTAACAGAAGAATAATAGTGTACACATATTACAGGTGGGATAAAAACAGTGACCTGGTCTTCTGTGAAGAGCTGGTTTCCCATGAATGGACATACAGGTGATGTTAGACAGCTGCTGGAACAAGTTGAGTCCAATCATGGGCATTGTTTCCGCTTCCAGCTTGGGCATCTGAGAATAATTAAAGGGGCGTATAAGTCACTCAACACAAGCATTATGAATATTCATAACATATATGTTTATGACACTGTGCTACAATGATTAACCATACTGATTGACACGGAGATCAAAGCATCTATGGACATATCTAGTCTTCAAAGATGATAATTCACATTGACCTACACTGAACAAACAGACCCAAATTCACACTGACCTACACCGAACAGACAGACACAAATTCACACTGACCTACACCGAACAGACAGACACAAATTCACACAGACCTACACCGAACACACAGACAAAAATTCACACTGACCAACACTGAACTAATAGACACATGCCTCTTATAAAGACCATGAGTATAGTCCTCTTTCCCACTAACACGACCACTAACTGACAGTTTGGTTTGTAGAGGATCGCTTTCACTGCACATGAATATCCCTGAAAGTACCCCAATCGACTCTCATAGATCACAAAAAAGAGCATCTCAACACAGTGCACAAACTCTGTAGCACTGGTGAGGATCTAATTGTGTGCAGCAGAACCACACTAATTTTTTATGGGCAATTTTCACATTTAAAATTTTGTTTTTGTCTGGGTAGAGCTTTCTCTCTTTCGAGAGACACTGATTGCGGTCACCCGGCCAGTATGGTCACTGCCATAGAGGAAAGCAACGGCAAACTACCTCTTTGAAATTGCCTAGTTTATTATGATTCGCTTAAAGACTGATCATCGCAAGACAAGGACAGAGACATTAAAATTAGGAACATGGAACGTTAGGACGTTAAACAACGACGGAAAATTAGAGAACATAACACAAGAAATTCAAAGAGAAAAATTTATATATTAGGTATGTGCGAAACGAGATGGACAGGAGCAGGCATCAAGATACATAAAGATTTTAAGATTATTTATTCTGGAGGTGAGGATCGACATAGGGGAGTGGCAATAATTCTGGACCGGAAAACATCAACGTCTGTTCAGGGATATTGGGCCGTGTCGGACAGAGTATTACTAGTTAAATTGAGTGGCAGACCTTTTAACATAAATGTTATTCAAGTATATGCCCCAACAGGAGAGTCTAGTGAAGATAGTGTAGAGGAATTTTATAATGACATAGAGTCTGCCTTAAAGAAATGTAAAAATTCAGAAATAAACATCATAATAGGGGACTTCAATGCAAAAGTAGGAAATCAAGGGGATAGATACACAGTAGGAAACTATGGTTTAGGAGAGAGAAATGAAAGAGGATACAGACTAGTAGAGTGGGCAAAAGAACAGGAAATGATTGTAGGAAACACCTGGTTCAAACAACACCCTAGAAGATTATGGACATGGAGGAGTCCTGATAGCAGGATTAGAAACCAGATTGACTACATTCTCATTAGCAGAAGATTTAGAAATGCCCTAACAGTAGCAAAAACAGTTCCCAGTGCTGATTGTTATAGTGACCACAGATTACTCACAGGAACATTGAGGATAAAGTTGAAGAAAGTCAAGTATACAACAGGGAACACTAAATATGATTTGTGTACATTGAGTAATGACAAGGAAATACAAAACAAATTCAACATAGAAGTACAGAACAGATTTGAAATATTGTCTGATCTAGAGATCCTATTCCAGGATGTGGATGATCAATGGGAAATGTTAAAGAATTCAATCAATGTGGCTGCAGAAACAACTATTCCAAAATTAAAGAAGGTGGGTCATAAGAAATGGATGACTGAGGAAATTTTACACTTAATGGAAACAAGAAGACTCAACAAAAATAATCCTGCCAAATATGAAGAAATTCACAGACAAGTCAGAATATTATGTAGGAAGGCAAAAGAATCATGGCTTGAGGAAAAGTGCTTAGAAATTGAAAAACAACACAACAGTCAAAATACCAAATTAGTGCACAAAAGAATTCAGGAACTTACTAATAAAAGAACAAGTACATCAACAGGGCTGTCTAAAAACTAAAGATGGCAAAATCATAATAGAAAAAGATCAGATTCTACATGTATGGACAGATTATGTGAAAGACCTGTATAATGATAACAGAGAGGAACAGTATGCTATTAGATTTAATAATGAAGGACCAGCAATTTTAAAGATGGAGGTTCAAAATGTCCTTAAGCATATGAAAGCTGGCAAGGCCCCCGGTGCAGATAACATCACAACAGAAATGATTAAAGCTTTAGAAGAATTTGGACTAGAGCAAGTCACTAGACTGCTGAACACATTATATGATACTGGAGATTTATTATGTAATTCTGAATTTATTGCAATCTCAAAGAAATCAGGAACCTTAGAATGTGATCAACATAGAACAATTAGTATAATGAGTCACATCACAAAGATTTTGTTACGAATTATCATGCAAAGAGTGAGGAAGAAAATACAACCTGAAATAGGGGAAGAACAATGTGGTTTTGTAGAAGGAAAGGGTACAGTAAATGCTGTGTATATGCTGCGAACAGTTATTGAACGTGCTTTAGAAGTAAACAAGGATATACATCTTTGCTTTATTGACTACACAAAGGCTTTTGATAGAGTTAGACATGTCAACATTGTGGATATGCTTGCAGATCTACAAATTGATGGGAAAGACATTAGACTTATAAAAACACTATATTGGAAACAACAAGCTGCCATAAGGAATTGATAATGAAGTAGGACAATACCAACCTATTAAGAGAGGTGTTAGGCAGGGATGTGTAATGTCTCCAGATCTTTTTTCCCTATACAGTGAAAATATTTTCAGAAATGTAGAAGACCTAAATGGAATCAGCATTGGAGGACGAAACATAAATAACATTAGATATGCAGATGATACAGTATTGATTGCAGACAATGCACAGGATCTGCAACAATTAGTAGACGCTGTGGTTGTACACAGTGAGCAGCTGGGGTTGGAATTAAATTGTAGGAAGACACAGGTTATGGTCATCACTAGGAAGAACGAAGTACCACAATGTAATATACAAGTAAATGGGAATATTCTTCAACAAGTGAATCGGTTCAATTATCTCGGAACAGTCATAACATCTGATGGCAGATGCCTTGAAGAGATTAGAACAAGAATCGCCATTGCGAAAGTAGCCTTTAGCAAGATGAAAAACATTCTGACCAATAAAATGATGTCAATTGAAACGAGAAAAAGAGTGTTGAGGGGATACATAGAGCCTGTTCTTTTGTATGGATGTGAAACTTGGACAATGTGCAGTCAAGCTGAAAAACATCTGATGGCTGCAGAAATGTGGTTTCTGAGGAAAATGCAAAGAATACCATGGACAGATAGAAAAACCAATGACCAAGTACTACAAGAGACAAATGAAAATCGTAGATTGATTAGAGAAATTAGACGTAGACAGTCAAAATTTTTTGGACATGTTATGAGAAGAAATGGACTGGAGAACTTAGTGACAGCTGGCAAGATCGAAGGGAACAGACCAAGAGGAAGACCGAGAGGAAAATACCTGGATGGCTTGGCCACATGGCATGGACGAGACAGGAACACTGAGCTGATCCACGACTCTGGTGATCGAGTGAAATGGCGAATCATGACCGCCCACGCTTTCCGGCATGGCACATGATTGATTGATTGAGAGTCTATTTGGCCCGCATTTTAAAATTTCAAAATGCAGTGATTTTCAACAAGTGCAAGATGAAAACAGGTCCTCCCAGTTGTGTCACCCACAGATCCATTCACTTGCAATATTTGCATCTGATTCAAACTTTCATGGCCAAAAACAATATTTATCTGATTCGCCTGCCATGGTAACAATCTACTACATACACAGATGGCACTGCACTCCTGTCATGCGCACGGCAATCAAATGCTAGATAAACAAGACAAATGATGGGAGGTCATCACATTTAAGCCTAAAAATTCATAGAGAAAGGCAAACATGATAAACTAAGCAGCAACTCGATCTCCCTTGGTAAAATCCCAATTCAAAAGGAAGAATCATGCACCTATTTAGTTAGCAATTAAGACAAACATGTGGGGAACAAAACAAAGATAATAAAATAAAAACATAAACGGCAAAAGGAGGTTAGCACTAGGAAATCTAAAAGTCACAGGAAAGCAAACATAGTATTAAACGTAGAACATTCAACTACAATGTTTAAAAAACGGTTTAAAAGGCAAGAGTGATTTCATTGCACCAGGTTTTATCCCCCATGGCTCGTCTTTCCCCAGGGCACCTGTCAAAAGCATCACACAAAGCAAGAACACTGTAGCTCCAACAATGACCCCCAGGGCACCTGTCAAAAGCATCACACAAAGCAAGAACACTGGAGCTCCAACAATGACCCCCAGGGGTCTGAGTAACTTGCACTCATGAACTGAGCTGGAATTGAACCCACATCTTTTGGAACACGAGGCAGGTGGCATAAACACTTCGTCACAGAGACTACCAGCTCCAATGTTAAATCGGTACCACTGTATGGGTCATAAACACAGAGAACACGAAAAGTTCATCCATTCACACTTCAAACTCCCTGTGAGTCACCTTATTGATAAATATATGCTTCATGGTGTCAAGGTCAAGAGCATGGTTCTCCTTGCCCCGAGCCTGGTCGTAAAACCAACTGAGGCAGTCCTCGCAGCTTTCCGGATTTGTCGCCAGGCACTCCCAGAGCTTGTCTGTCTGCTCTTGGCTTAACCCTAAAAAAAATAAGTCAGTAATACATAGCAATTTCTTATATGCAGTTACATGTACAGTCTGGGTAAACATGTTTGGTAGTTAGTCTCTTCTTTAGGAGACGGTGACTGTGTACGTGGTAAAGTTATCACATGACAGATAGTGTGATAGTAGTATGAAGTGAGATGACCAGTTCTCTTCATTGCTGCTTTTCTCCCTAGAAAATGCTGACAGTTATTTGTTATCCATGTTATGAGGTTGACCCCAACCCCAAATAAATATCACGTTTGGTTCCCAAATATATGCTGGCTTGGAAACAAAACCAGCCCAATTTCTGTGTTTGATTTCTTCTCCAGCCATGCAAGCTATTCCTCCTATTAATCTATATAATCACTTTCTAAAGGTTCAATTTTCCCCTCACTATATTCATTGCCCATGTTTCTGCATCATGCAATAACATCAACTAAATGTAATACTTGATCATTTGTAATTTAATTTCGTAACTTTCTTTACGTGTGAGAAAATTTCTGGTTTTACTCAATTTCCCCTTTGGCTACACCGCTGGTTCTCAACCTTTTTTGGCCCATGCCCCCCCTTCACCATATTTTTAGTACGTCATTCCCCCCTTTCATTTCTCCTGCCTAAAAATGTCCACCTGCCCCTACACAGTACACGTAATAATTGAAGCTAAATTTAATAGCACATACTAAAACAAGTCTAAACATCTACATAAAACGAGATTTGCGGATCTGCTTACATTATAAAAAAAATTTCAGAAGGGTGAGACATACAGAACCGTAAAATATGAAGGGAAAAAAAATATCAAGTAATCGGTATTTGTATTAACACAATCTAGAAAAAATCTTAATTCCCCCCCTGGAAACCCTAAAATTCCCCCCTGAGGGAGAATTCCCCACCGGTTGAGAACCACTGGGCTACACCTATTCTCTTTTTAAATTTAGCTTCACCATCATCTATTATTAAATGCCCTTGAGAAAAAAAAACTAGTGACTTTTTCAATTGTCTTTCCTTTCACTGTAATTGTCAAAAGTTGCTTACAAAAGCAATATCTTTGCTAATACAATGAATAAAACACCAAAAGAAAAAAAACAACAAAGCGTAGAATCAGTAAGCTTTACTAGAACACGAACACAAGTAACAATATGGATATTGCAGCAAAAGTCTTCATCAGCAACCAAACAACGAACACATACACACCGCTACTATTACATGAAAATCTCATCATGAAAATATATATTTATGTTCATCTGTTTCCTTGTTGTGGAGTGGACATGTGTGTAATCAAATCACCTTTGTTGATAGTCAGTTTTAGTTTTCTAAATATGTATGTCTTAGCCATTGTGCTATTAATGAGTAACAACTAAAGGCTTACATATGTAATTTACCTTACTGTTTCCAATGAAAAGTATCTTGTGCAATAAGTCATTATTACTGAATGTAAGAAAGAGAGCGCTGAGATGATATATACAACATGGAATCAAAACAATGTTTTCCCATGGTGAATTTGAATAATGAAGACAAACAACAGATTGCATGATTTATTGCCTGGCATATTTTGTTACATCTCATCAGGTACATACTGCAGAATCTACTACCTTGGTAGTCTGGTTTTTTTGTCAGTCTCCCCCCCCCCCCCCCTCCCCCACCCAAAAAAAAAAAAACCCAGATAGAAGGTAGATAATTAAAATTACTGTGCAAACATGTGTATATTTCATAAAGGATTTATCTAGTTATTTTACTTTATGTTGTGTGAATTCTGCAGTATGTACCTGACGAGATGCAGCGAAATATGCCAGGCAATAAATCATGTAATCTATTGTTTGTGGCTTTGTTACTCAGAATCATGGAATGTTGTTGTTGTTTCTTCCACTTATGCCGTTAGGCGTCGTGGGGAGAGTTAATTGAAGTTCCAGCGCCGTGACTAGCACCTTTCCTCCAATTTTCTCCATAAATCTTGAGCACTTTTAGGATCAAGTAAATTCCCTACAGGTTTGCTAGACCAGACGTAGGTTCATTACCTACTTAACCCCATGGAATGTTAATGAACAAATTAGGAAAAGTTTGGAAACAACAGAGATCTGAGACATTATGAGACAAATGTTGCGAATACCTTGACTGCCAGAGTAACACTGATTGCCTGGAAAAGGGTAATGAAAATAAAACCTTTTGGACAACTATAAGAAAGAGACAAAACTT
This sequence comes from Cepaea nemoralis, assembly GCA_014155875.1. NCBI lineage: Eukaryota > Metazoa > Mollusca > Gastropoda > Stylommatophora > Helicidae > Cepaea > Cepaea nemoralis. The sequence goes on from JACEFZ010028104.1 coordinate 218,290, forward strand.
TGGTCTTGAGATGAGAAGAAAAGCATTGAAGAATATCATGACAACTGGAAAGATCAGTGGGAAAAGAGGTAGAGGCAGAACAAGAGAAATGATGCTGGATGGATTGAGGCAGTGGCATGAGGAATATCAGCAGCAGAGTTGATCCAGAACACCAAATACTGAGATCTGTAGAAAGACTTGAACGCCTATGCTCGTTGGCCTGGCAAATGATGATGAAGATGATGAGATTGCCATTGTGTATTGTCCTCCAGGTGCCCGGGAAAGTTATCTGGTCAACAAATGCCTGCAGAAGTCTGATGTGTCGGCCTAACGGTGCAAGAACGCAGCTCTGCTATACGCATGCACAACGCAATAACGTCCCAAAATACTCTGTATGAACACAGAAGAATAAGTCCTCCAGGTGGATGTTGTCTAGTTTCCTTTAAAAAAAAAACCTTGCCGTTAACCATAGGGGTGTGCATAGAGTAAACTTGAGTTCCACGGCCAGATGCCTCGCTTGCATCATTCTCGTGGTTTTTCTCTGGCTCTATATCCAGATCTTTGTTGATTAAAATCATTACTTTCATGGACGCAGAGGTCTTTCCAAGGCACCAGGGCCGGGTTATATACTGGCCAAGACCTATTGACGCGTCCTCGTCGAGCGTCCTGGGCAACAGGTTCCTTCGGGATCCTGGCTAAAGTCAGTAGGATCGCCGATTCCTCCGAAGTCGGAGAGTGTCTGCCTGTACGGCGAGGAACCACCAGTCTGCACACCAATAAGCCAGACATGGGACAACGGATACTCACGCAAAACTCAGGTCCTGTATGACATCACACTGATGTTGGACACCAGATGCCTTCATCCGACATACAGGACTTCGCGTTGGAGCTCAAGCCAACGAACACAAGCAAGCAAGCAAGCATTACTTTCATTTGTTACTATTAGTAACATATTTAACTTCAAATCTAGTAACAAAATTGTCGTTTTCATTCCTCTTTCAAGAAGAGTGCATCATACCTAGCCATGCTTCACAAAGGCCAGTGTGTCCAACTATGGCAGGCACTTGTGTAGAGTTCGCTTCCTCTAGACAGATTCCACCCATCAAGGCAGGCAAGCATCACCATACTGAACCTTCATTCTCTGATACATTTCTATAGATTTCACCCCTTTACTGATCAAACAACGAATAACAGAAAGCTTCTCTTCTTTGGTGCATGTCAAAAGTGGGGTGGCCATCTTCAAGCTGTCTTTATGATGTCTCCGCGATTGCACCGCAATGTCACATGCTTAACTCTCTTGACATCCTTAACAACAGTATCGACAGGTTACAAAACAATGGCATGGCTATTGTAATTTCTATCACAATTTTAAGGTTTTCATTTGAAGCCCTCTAGATTTATTTCTAAACAACAAGTTGTAATTAAAACAAAAACAAGAGTACTTATTGAAGGCAAAAATATACACTTACTAAAATTTTCTGGGGAGTACTGGCATGAGAAAACACAGGATAGAAACACAAGCCGTGCAGAGACCTCTTCTTTAAATCCATGGCTAGTATAGATGGAAAGAAGAAAACAAAAGCAATGCTTTAAACATTAGCAGAGAGGATATTTGTAATTAATGAATCATGCTTAATATTTTGAATCAGCAACAAGGAAAACTGAGCAATAATTCAAATAATGACTTTAAACTTAAGTAATTGATTTCAAATAACTGGCATCTCAACAGACGATAGTTTGTTACATTGTGCGTCCAAAAAAGGTACAATAACGACAACCCATGGCAGTAGCGAACGTTGACTGATCAGACCAATTCATGTGGCACATGTTCCTCCACGAAGGATGCATATAAACACATGGTCATTTTCACCATCATGCACTATCTGACGATGTGTGGCCTATCTGCAATAATTTTCTCTTTATTCCATTTCAGATCTTTTCTCTCCATGCATCGTGATCCGCTGTGACTTGCTCCCAAGTTGCAACAACAATGCCTGTATCAATCATCAAATACTACTACTACACATTAGGAGGGAGCTGTGGTCGCACAGTGACTGGTATACTTGTCTGCCGACCCGGTGGTCATCGATTGAAATTCGTATTGAGGCAAATTTGTTATATCTGGATGGCTTGGCCATGTGGCATGATCGAAACTGACCTGGACTTCCAGGTGGCCGCAGATTAAAGTTAAAGTGGACATCAGGAAATGCTTTGTGAAGCAAATGCAGGTGGCGTGATACCGACCGCATCACTCCTGGGACGCTGATTGGTCTATACAAAATGAGGCTATCACCCTGTATGTTACAGGGGGTGTAAACAAAAGGGTCCGAACTTTTTTTTTAAAAACTTACTACAATAGTTAATCATTTTGGACATTAACAAACAATTTGAGACTCATGATGCATTCTCGGCATTGATAAATAATTTGTCACACGTTGGACAATTTGAGGCATTAAGATATAACTTGAAACATTAACAAATACTTCTAAGCATTAATAGCTAATTCTAGACTACACATAACTCGAGACATTACCAAATAAATCCAGAAATTAATACATAATTCCAGAAATAACATTAATGAATAATTACAAATAATTTGAGACGTTAATAAACAGGACATTATTGAATAATTTTAGACTATAAATAAACTGACATCAATTAATACATTTTACTATAAATAATTTTAGACTATAAATAAACTAGACATTAATTAATAAATTCTTACTATAAATAATTTTAGACATTGAACTAGACATTAATGAATAATTTTAGATGAAATAATTGGAGACATTAAGAAACAGGACATAAATGAATAATTTTAGACTAAATAAACTGAACATTAAGAATAATTGAAGACTATAAAATAATTATAGACATTAATTAACAATGTGAAGTATTAGCAGATAACTGGAGACTGTACACTGAGTATTCTAGACATGAACAGATTGCTCTAGCTATTATTAATATGCTTTTACAATATATAGGGCATAGGGGAATAGATAAATGGACATTGATGGACACATAAATGGAGATTGACAGACAGACATTGGAGAGAGAGAGAGAGAGAGAGAGAGAGAGAGAGAGAGAGAGAGAGAGAGAGAGAGAGAGAGAGAGAGAGAGAGAGAGAGAGAGAGAGAGAGAGAGAGAGAGAGAGGGATAGAGAGAGAGAGGGAGAGAAAGAGAGAGAGAGAGAGAGGGGGGGGGGAGAGAAAGAGAGAGAGAGAGACAGAGAGAGAGAGAGAGAGAGAGAGAGAGGGGGGGAGAGAGAGAGAGAGAGAGGGGGGGAGAGAGAGAGAGAGAGAGAGAGAGAGAGAGAGAGACGGGTGGGTAAGAGAATAGATGGATATATAGCTAGACAGAGGGAGTGAGGAAGAAAAAGGAAAATGAGACGAGAAAGAGACAGAAGATGAAAAGAGACTGCTTATAGCCAGCTCTGTTGCAAACAGGTTATGAATGCAATTCGTAATCCAGCATACCGTGCTCAAAACACAGCTGCCGGTGATTTGGAAGCAGACTGCCGTGTGTTGGTTTCCCATACAAAGGTATGAGTGCTGGTCGTTCAGAAAGCAATGGCAAACTACTATACGTAAACTTGCAAAGAAACTTGCGGCGTCTTGTAAAGGATATGCAAGTAACTTTTTATACCTGAAAAGCTTTCAAGGCTCTGAAGGAGGATTTGATAATTGGCTAATTTAGCCAGAGGAGGGGAAGATGATTACAAAAGGATGAGAAATCTTACTGGGAACTCCAGGTGGCTCTGTCTCGTGCCTGCTCTGTGAAATGAACCAAATTGTTGAAGAAGTGGGTCATCATGTTCAGTGTTCTCTCTGCCCATCTGAAACCAGTAAAGGACAGTTGAAATGTCAAAACAACACAATTTAACACTGCTCTCGATGTTGCAAAGGAATTACGGATGCAATTCGTAATTCCGCATTCCACGTTCAAAACATAGCTACGGACAATTTGGCAGCAGACCGCCTTGAGTTGGTTTTCATACAAATGGTATGAGTGCTGGTTGTTTAGAAATCAATGGCAAACTTCTGAGTATAAACTTGCCAAGAAATTACAAATAACTAAACAATGCTGGGGTTGACTGAGACATCCTGTAAAATGATATGAAACTAACTCTTTCTATCCTTGAATATAAATGCACATACAATCAATCTGCCTAGCTGCTTTTCCACAATGAAAGCTTAATGCAATGGATTTCCAGCACTTCTGTCTCTCACTCTGGTGGTACAGTCAGACTGAGTGCTGTATATAGAGTATCGTGTCTTTTCATGTGGCCAAACTGTCTTTTTTTATTTCATCCCTCAGCTCTTCTCATCCTGTTTCTGTAGTTTCCTTCCATAAGACACAGCTTACTTTTCTTTTATAATCAACATTTCAAGGATGATTGGTCAATCTTCTAAATGCTTGTCCATGTTCCTGTATCATATTGTAATGTTGAGTAAATATATATCTATAACATTTAAAACCTCTCACTGTTATCTCTTTTGCTTGTCCATGCTCTTCTTTATCATATTGTACTGTTCAGTATATACAGGGTGTTTGTAAAGTCACACTACACTTTGTATGTAGAACAAATTTGAAAAATGAAGTAAGTGATGTCATCAAAATTGTGCTCCAACGTGAAACAATATGCAGCGAATGGCTGTCGTCTGCTGGAGTAATTCTTTGCACTCCAAACAGAATGCTATTGATGACATCATGTGCTTTATTTTTCAAATCTGTCCTACATACGATGTGTTGTGAGACTTTACAAACACCCTGTATAACATATGACACCCTTTATGTTAAATGATTGATGATAGCTTTTGCTTAACCTCTTGTCCATCCTCTTGAATTATATATTGTTTTTTGGAGGCTCACTCGCTTTGAACTCAAGCATAGTCCGTACACACTACTTCTAGTAGTGCTGGACTGAATTTTGGGTGTGGATTAGTTTTACTTATTAACAGTGTTCCTCGACTTCCACTCTGACTTTAGAGGTATTTAATTTATGTCCCCAAGTCAAGAACGACAGGTCAACACTTTAGTTCAACTGTACGGTGTAGGGGTTGAACATCAGCAATCGAGATATTATAAGAACATGTGTTCTTATCTATTTGGCTATGCTGACCTACAAAATAACATTTGATATCTCTCACTGTTTAGTTATTATCTATACTGCGTGCCCACTGATCATAGCAAGCACTCACATCACAAACCATAACAAACACAAAAACAACTGTGTCACAAACTATAACAAACATGAAAACTATTGTCACAAACTATAACAAACATGAAAACTATTGTCACAAACTATAACAAACATTAAAACAACTGTGTCACAAACTATAACAAACATGAAAACTATTGTCACAAACTATAACAAACATGAAAACAACTGTGTCACAAACTATAACAAACACAAAAACAACTGTGTCACAAACTATAACAAACATGAAAACTATTGTCACAAACTATAACAAACATGAAAACTATTGTCACAAACTATAACAAACACAAAAACAACTGTGTCACAAACTATAACAAACATGAAAACTATTGTCACAAACTATAACAAACATGAAAACAACTGTGTCACAAACTATAACAAACATGAAAACTATTGTCACAAACTATAACAAACATGAAAACAACTGTGTCACAAACTATAACAAACATGAAAACTATTGTCACAAACTATAACAAACATGAAAACAACTGTGTCACAAACTATAACAAACATGAAAACAACTGTGTCACAAACTATAACAAACATGAAAACAACTGTGTCACAAACTATAACAAACATGAAAACAACTGTGTCACAAACTATAACAAACATGAAAACTATTGTCACAAACTATAACAAACATGAAAACAACTGTGTCACAAACTATAACAAACATGAAAACAACTGTGTCACAAACTATAACAAACATGAAAACAACTGTGTCACAAACTATAACAAACATGAAAACAACTGTGTCACAAACTATAACAAACATGAAAACAACTGTGTCACAAACTATAACAAACATGAAAACAACTGTGTCACAAACTATAACAAACATGAAAACTGTGTCACAAACTATAACAAACATGAAAACAACTGTGTCACAAACTATAACAAACATGAAAACAACTGTGTCACAAACTATAACAAACACAAAAACAACTGTGTCACAAACTATAACAAACATGAAAACTATTGTCACAAACTATAACAAACATGAAAACTGTGTCACAAACTATAACAAACATGAAAACAACTATGTCACAAACTATAACAAACATGAAAACAACTGTGTCACAAACTATAACAAACATGAAAACAACTGTGTCACAAACTATAACAAACATGAAAACAACTGTGTCACAAACTATAACAAACACAAAAACAACTGTGTCACAAACTATAACAAACATGAAAACTATTGTCACAAACTATAACAAACATGAAAACAATTGTGTCACAAACTATAACAAACACAAAAACAACTGTGTCACAAACTATAACAAACATGAAAACTATTGTCACAAACTATAACAAACATGAAAACAACTGTGTCACAAACTATAACAAACATGAAAACAGCTGTGTCACAAACTATAACAAACATGAAAACAACTGTGTCACAAACTACAACAAACATGAAAACTATTGTCACAAACTATAACAAACGTGAAAACAACTGTGTCACAAACTATAACAAACATGAAAACTATTGTCACAAACTATAACAAACGTGAAAACAACTGTGTCACAAACTATAACAAACATGAAAACAACTGTGTCACTAAGTATAACAAACATGAAAACTATTGTCACAAACTATAACAAACGTGAAAACAACTGTGTCACACCACAAACATGAAAACAACTGTGTCACAAACTATAACAAACATGAAAACTATTGGCAAAAACTATAACAAACATGAAAACAACTGTGCCACAAACTATAACAGACACATGAAAACAATTGTCACAAACTATAACAAACATGAAAACAACTGTGTCACAAACTATAACAAACATGAAAACAACTGTGTCACAAACTATAGTTAGTTAGTCTTTCCTCTTGAGCCTAAGGCGGCGCATAGGGCAGAAGTCCTGTCTCTCCATGCCTGGCGGTTCGCTGCTACCTGTTGTATTTCAACAAATTTCAGCGAAGCAACATAACATTTAGAGCCAGAAATCTGATTCTGAAACAACGGGAAGTTTTACAATGGTGGTTTGTCGGACCGCCGATCACAAACTATAACAAACATGAAAACAATTGTCACAAACTATAACAAACATGAAAACAACTGTGTCACAAACTTTAACAAACATGAAAACAATTGTCACAAACCATAACCAAACATGAAAACAATTGTCACAAACTACAGCAAACATGAAAACAATTGTAACAAACTATAACAAACATGCATTCATTTCACGGCTACCAAACACTGAACGCAGCAGGGTTGAACAGACTACATGTAAAATGCCAAGTCAGGACTTACATGACTACTCGGTGGGATCCACCAGCCATGGGGCGCATGCTGTTGAAGGAACTGAACAGTTTGGTTAGCAGGCGAAGGGACACCACCACAGACCTGAAACGAGGATACTCTGGTTGTGAGCATGCCAGCACAAAATGACTGCTACTTATTTCAGTGACTTACCCTTCCATATCTGAGTTTAGCTGTCTTGTGGACAGTTTGCTGTGTGGGTGGTTGTAGAAGTGTGAGTGTGTGAGAGTGAATGAGTGTGAGAGAGTGAGTGAGTGTGAGTGAATGAGTGTGAGAGTGAGTGAGTGAGTGAGAGTGATTGAGTGTGAGAGTGAGTGAGAAAGAGAGTGAGTGAGATAGAGAGAGAGAGAGAGAGAGAGAGAGAGAGAGAGAGAGAGAGAGAGAGAGAGAGTGTGTGAGAGAGAGAGAGAGTGTGTGTGAGAGAGAGAGAGTGTGTGTGAGAGAGAGAGAGAGAGAGAGAGAGAGAGAGAGAGAGAGAGAGAGAGAGAGAGAGAGAGAGAGAGAGAGAGAGAGAGAGAGAGAGAGAGAGAGCATGCTCATTATGTACTGATTTACATATGCATGTATATAATGAGCTTTATTTTTCATACATATGTAATTTATCACGTGTAATTCAATCATTGGCACCTTGCTGTCTTGTGCTTTAAAAAGGCATAATAACTTTTACCTATGGCGGTAGCAAATGTGACTGATAAGGCCAATTCGCGCTGTAAATGTCTGTAATTCAATACTTCTAATTTTAAAAGGGGCTAGAGTATCACAGAGTAGGTCAGTCATTTCCTTAGCAACTTAAACGATTGTTGATGGCTGAGGACATGAATGTGGAAAGCAAGGTGAAACAACCACATTATCTATCCAAAGAAAGTAATAATGACACTAAAATCACAGTATTTGGGAAGAATGGTAATGGAAAGCATATTCTGGAATTAACAGGCAGAATCTGACCAACAATGAAGGTGGACACAGGTCATAGAAGATACCCTGGGTATAAAATTGCATGAGGTAGAAGAAGTGGTGGAGGATTGAGACCGTTTCAGGCAGGCCGTGACGAGAGTGATGTTCTACAAATATGGAATTGATGCCCTGTTCACACTGTTTCTGCTACGAAGTGGAGTTTACATTAATACTGCTAAATACATAATTAATACGTGAAAGACAAATGGTAAAGACGTGCATAATGTGTAATACATGCTGATGTTTCAACTTTCAACCCTGTAAACTAAGTTTGTTAATTCATTTGTTCACAGCTGCATTGGTTCAAAATATTCAACCTACAACTATTGACAATCAAAATCAAGATCATTGTGTCTGGAAGTTAGTATGCTAACTACTACACCTCCATAGTTTCCTAAAGGCTTATTAAAGAACTAACACAAGAATAAAATCAGCTGAGAGCTACTGGTAATGAACTTACTTGTTCTTGGCCAAGTTGTCAATGATTGCCTCAATAAACTTCATTCTAATCTGACGATCATTTGGGCAGCACAACAGGTTGGTCAGAGCTTTCTCTGCCTCGCTGGCAATACCCTCAGGAAGAAGACCCTGCATAAGATACACATCAATCATTGATCTGACAATAAATAAACATGATGGAAAAGAAAAAACACAAGAGTTAAGGGGACAGCCTGGTTTATACATTTTTCTTCTTATAGTCCATGCCAGCTGACACTGGTTTTGGATTATTACATCTTCCCACAGCCTCATATACTGCCAATCAATTCTGACACCAATGGTCCCCCATGCCATGATTTCAAGCTGTCCAGCCTCTTTCTCAGTCCCCCCTGCTTCACCTCCCCTCCAACTTCCACATTGTCACTGCCTACAGCTTTCTGCTTCTGTTGACATGACTATCTTCTGATATGAGTAAGCAATTCTCTTCGTGAGTTAGCTTCTTGCAAGGGATCGTCGTCGTGCTTTTTACCCGTGCATGGTATTCTCTACTTCTTAAATGCTGCATCTTTGCAGCATGTGTGTATATTATATTATTATTATTCTTTGTTCACCTTCAGGCATCAATATGAATAAATGCAAAGAAAACAGCAGTCAACTTAAGCTTGTTAACATCCCCATAGTTTGCATATATTGTATTATATATTATTATAAGTCAGGTGTTAGTCAAATATGACTGAGCTACCCTATGACAGTAGATGGTACTACCTTTCTGTTAGCGCCGAATATTGGGCAACGCTCACCAAACCCGACACATCACATTGTGCCAACAGCTTCGGGCGGAGGAGTGCAACTGGGGGTGTACAATCCTTACCCTAGTGCAAGAAAATGCAACCTAAAGACTGTATGTCATGGCCTTGGTCTGCAACTGGTCTAGGATGGAAGCTCCAATAGGCGGACAGAGCACTTGCATTGCTGAAAGGCAGCTTGTCTTGCTCCAGACTTATTGGTGTTACCTTTCCTCTGGAGTAAACTAGGCAGGCCAAGAGAGGGATCATGATGCATGGGCAACACATGGTCTCTACATTCAGCCCAGGCTGTGTGTTGTGGAGAGGTATCACACCGTTTTACAAACTATTGTCTGTCAAGACGGCAAGGTGCCAGTCAATAGTAAATTATATTATATTATATTATATTATATTATATTATATTATATTATATTATATTATATAGGAGCATCTGGTCAAGTGGCTAGAATGCTGGCTCCCATTAGAGATACCGGGGTTTGAATCCTTGATAAATCAATGGATTTTTTTCTATCAGGGGCACACAAAAAAGTCTTGACCTGTAGTTTGTGGCGACCCCACTAGCCAGGTGTCATTAACTTTTGGGGCTCAAGACCCCTCCTGTCCTACATCGCAAGGCTGTCCTACATCACAAGGCTGTCCTACATCGCAAGGCTGTCCTACATGGCAAGGTACACTAGGCAGTATTGACAGTTTATGTATAATCACAGTAGATGGGATTTGTTAGACTATATTTTACTTTATACTTATTAGTTAAGTTAGTTGCATATCCTTTTAGGACGTCGCAGTCAACAGCATTTTTTGTTGTGATCCCTGGCGTTTTACGTTCAGTAGTTTGCCATTGCTTTTTGAACAACCGGCACCCATACCATTTTGTAAAAAACCAATGCAACCAGGGATTACGAACTGTTATTCCTTCAACTGAACCAGATCCCGCTCAAATACTTACCACCATGTTGTCCTGAACCAGATCCCACAACAGCGTATGCCCAGGTTTGCAGACGTCATCCAGACAAAAGTCAGATGCTGGACTCTTGGGTTTCTGCTTCGGCCTACGCACACCATGACCTGCGAGGAATCACGTAATGATAAAAGGTTATATAAAAGAGCAGAATGTTGAAAAGGAGGGCTAAGTCATTGGTGAATGAAAAATGAAACAAATGCTGAAGTGACGTAAATACAGGCTCTATGGATAATAAAACTACGGTCCACGTCATGCAGGTGCTCTGGAAAACAAGAGAGCTGACATGCTGGTTTCAAAATCCCCCATAATTTGGACACTGAAGATGGACAGAGGGATGTACTAAAGGGGTTAACAGGCAAGAAGAACGACTTCAGTTCTATCCCATATGAGACACGGTCTTCTTTCCACAGAGCGGCCTGCTGAAAGTATCACAGCGCATGAATACGAACAAGCGGACCAGTGGGTAATGAATGGGAATATGGTAGATACATCATGACAATTTATGAGCATCTGATTCAAACTTTCTTGGCCAAACACAAGATTTCTCAGGTTTATTAGGCTCCCTACTCTCATGACAAGGCTCCTTGTGATTTCTGATTGTTCCCCAAGCTGAGATGCTCCTGAAAGGCACCTAGTTTGAACCAAAAGTAGACATTTGAGAAACACAACGGTCATGCTGTACTCCATTCCCAAGGAAGCCTTCCTGAAATGCCTCCAACACTGGCAGGACCACGGGGGTACCGCCTACAATCCTATAGAGAGTAATTACTTTGATGGTATTAGGTTTCAGACCTCCAGGTGAGTGATTGTACTTTGTCCTGCCAAAGGCCCAATACCTATGAAGAGACCTTACTTTTTTCTGGAACAGAATGGATGTGAGGAAGGGATTTTGACTCTACCTACTTATGTCATATCTTAAAAACTAAAGGGATTAAAATAATAAAACCCCTCTGCCGTGCGTCCACCTTGACGAGGTAGAGGGGCTTGTGCGTTCCAATGACCCCAAGAGCTATGCCGACGGTAGCACAGCTACTGGTAGGGTCACCCATGTCGGACAGGTCAAGGGAGAGGGACCAGACGAAGTGACGCACAAACCTGCTGCCTTGTAGGTAGACTGGGGACAGTCAAAGGCTAGGGAAAGCATCCCGAAAAATGCTTGTCGAAATCGGATGTACTGAGCCACAGGCTTGACAAAGAAGTGCAACGTAACTTTTATCATTTCATGATGCCACAGATGAAAATTAATCGTTATGGTGCTAATCCCGTGAAGTCCCATCAGGCGGTGATAGTGCCGGGCCCCCTGCCTCGAGGGGGTCCACCCATGACTACTGGTGGTCGCCTTCCCCTGTGCTGTGGAGTCAAGGCACAGAGGAGTAGGTTAAGAGCTATTGACCAAATACCAAGGACACTCAACATACTACAGTGGAATGCCGAAGGAGTTTATAACAAGAAAGAATCCCTGACACAGCGTCTTCATAAAGATAGAATAGATGTGGCATGCATTCAAGAGACACACCTCAACGCCAAGCGCAAATTTTCAGTCAGGGGATATCAGGCCACACGTTTCGACCGCGAAGGACATAAAGGAGGAGTTCTAATACTTACACGAAATACAATACCTTGCAGCGAAGTATCTGTGATCTCTGACAACCAAACAGAAATTATAGGTGTTGATATAATGATAAAGGACGTGAAAATAAGAATTTACAATCTTTATAGCCCAGCAGATAAGGATCCTTACACTCTCAAACATGAAAATAACTGACACAAATTGCATTATTGTCGGAGACTTTAATAGCCGTTCAGAAAGATGGGGATACCCAGATACTGACAAAAGAGGAGATGAAGTGGAGGACTGGGAAATAGACTCAAATCTCCATCTACTCAACAAAGCGGATGACACACCGAGCTTCTACTCCAGAAGATGGATTACCACTTCTACTCCAGACTTAGCTTTCTGCACAGGAGACATCCTCCACAAAATCGATCCGCCATGTGCTGGACCAATTAGCAGGTAGTGACCACAGACCAATCAAGCTTGTAATGAATATGGAGTATGTTCCACAGGAGCAAAAGCCCTTGCCCCGCTGGAATTACAAACGAGCAGATTGGGACAGATTTGCCACACTAACAGACAAATATTGTGAAAACATAAATACACGATATGGCAACATGAAGCAAATGGTGGAAAGTCTAAACAGAGCAATAATACAGGCAGCCACTGAGTCCATTCCAAGAGGAGCGAGGAAAAATTACAAACCATACTGGACTGAAGAACTACAAAGTTTGGAGGACAAAGTTGAAGATGCCAGGAAGACAGCAGAGAGAGAACAAACAATTGAAGCGAACATCTCTCTCAAAGCCATCTCAGCAAAATATAAAAGAACAGTAAATCAAACAACAAGAGATTGTTGGAGGGAAAAAACAGAAAACCTGAATTTTGACAGGCATGGAAACAAACTATGGAAACTAGTGAAAGCCATGAACAATGAAGGACCTAGAAACAAACAAATAACAATTAAACAAGGAAATGCCTTGCTTACAGGAAAAAAGGCTGCAAATGCACTAATGGAACACTATGCCAGTGCAAACCACATTGATATTACAACCGAACAGAAGAAAGCAATCAAAGATAAACAGATACATCATAGTAATACAGAGACAGCAGCAGAATATATGATGGCAAATCTAACAATGGAAGAAATGGAACAGGCAATGAATACCCTAAAAAAGAAGAAATCACCAGAAAAGGATGGAATCACAAATGAAATGCTAATAGGACTAGGGACAAAGGCAAAAAAGAAACTACTAGCAGTCCTAAATTACAGCTGGAAGAGGGGAATAGTCCCACAGGCATGGAAGGAAGCTATACTAATACCAGTCCCAAAGAAAGGAAAAGACCTGGAAGAACCAAATGGCTATCGACCTATCAGTCTACTTAGCTGTGTAGGAAAATTAATGGAACGCATTATCAATGGCAGGCTAACATGGCATCTGGAAGAAAACAAACTCTTAACACCACACCAAGCAGGATTCAGAAAGTACAGATCCACTGAAGATCAAATAACCTATATAGCTCAGGAAATAGAGGATGCCTTCCAAGAGAAAACGCACACACTAGCAGTCTGGATAGATTTAGAAAAAGCATTTGATAAAGTATGGAAGGAAGGACTGAAAGTAAAACTGCAAAAAATGCATGTTTGTGGGAAAATGTACAAATGGATCAGCCACTACCTTGAGAACAGAACTGCCAGGACAAGGTGTCCCCCAAGGAGGAGTTCTTTCACCAACATTATTCCTAGCATATATAAACGACATCACGGAAAATTTTCCAGCCAGAGTACACACATCATCCTTTGCAGATGACCTAGCCATATGGACATCTGAAGAATATATTAGTACAGCTAACAGCAGAAATACGCAAGCAAGCCCTATTAGCACTAGAGGACTGGTCAAAATCATGGCTAGTGAAGATAAGTGAGGAGAAAACAACATGCACAGTGTTCTCCCTCTCAAATAAAAACTCAGCAACCTAAGCTGGTATTGAATGGAAAAATATTGCGCCATGAAGAAAATCCAAACTATCTCGGAGTCACCTTTGATCGTCGCCTGACATGGAAACAGGTTGAGAACAATCAAACAAGAGCAAGGCAAAGAATGGCAATCATGAAAAAGCTTGCTGGTACAATGTGGGGAGCAGATGAGAAAGTTCTCAAGAAGCTATATACTGGACGGGTGAGGCCAGTACTGGAATATGGCATTGCAGCTTGGGCAACAGCAGCTAAGTCAAACTTTAACAAAATAAGTAGAGTCCAAACCAAGGAATGCGAATCATAACTGGAAGCCTGAAGACAACGCCTATTAATGAACTAGAAAAGATCACTTGTTTACAACCAATGCAGGACAGAAGAGATAGCAGAGCCCAGCAACAAGCAGAAAAATTTAAAAGATTGACAGGACCACCCTATGTATAAACAAGTTTAATGGTTTTGGAAAAGGAAGACTGAAGCGTAGCAACTTTTTAGAAACTGCAAAACGAAAGATTAGGGCAGATCCCATATTTAAAACATATAAAGGGCCCCCCTTTTAAATTTTTAAGTTTTGGGGACCCCCTAATCTTTGTTTTTTGCTTTTCCCTAAAAAGTTGCAAACGCTTCAGTTTCCTTTTCCAAAACCATTAAACTTTTTATACATAGGGGGGCTGTAAATTTTTTTTAAAAAATTTTTCTCCCTTTGTTGCTGGGCTCGGGCTACTCTTCTGTCCTGTTTGGTTGTAAACAAGTAATTTTTCTATTTCATTAATGGGGCGTTGTTTTCCCCCCGGGTTTCCCATTTTATGATTCGCTTTTTTTTGGGTTTTTGGACTCTACTTATTTTGTTAAATTTTTGACTTAGCTGCCCTGTTCCCCAAAGCTCCCAATCCCAAAATATTCCATACGGGGCCTCACCCTTTCCAGTAATAGCTTCTTGAGAACTTTCTAAATCTGCTCCCCACATTGTACCAGCAAGTTTTTTTCATGATTGCCTTTCCCTTTCCCTTTGCTCTTGTTCAAATTTTTTAAAACCTGTTTCCATGTCAGGCAAGATAAAAGGGTTTGGACTAAAAAGAAGTTTGGATTTTCTTCATGGCGAAATTTATTTTTCCATTAAATTTACCAGCTTGGGTTTTTGCTGAGTTTTATTTGAGAGGGAGAACACTGTGCATGTTTTTTTTCTCCTCATTTTATCTTCACTAGCCATGATTTTGACCAGTCCTCTAGTGCTAAAAAGGGCTTGCTGTATTCTGCTGTTAGCTGTACTAATATTTTCTTCAGATGTCCATATGGCTAGGTCATCTGCAAAAGGAGGATGTGTGTACTCTGGCGGAAAATTTTTTCCCGGGATGTCGTTTATATATGCTAGGAATAATTTTTGGTGAAAGAACTCCCCCTTTTGGGGGACACCTTTCCTGGCAGTTCTGTTCTCAAGGTAGTGGCTGATCCATTTTACTTTTTTCCCACAAACATGCATTTTTTGCAGTTTTACTTTCAGTCCTTCCTTCCATACTTTATCAAATGCTTTTTCTAAATCAAACCAAAAGCTAGTGTGTGCTTTTCTCTTGGAAGGCATCCCTCTATTTCCTGAGCTTTAAAGGGTTTTTTGATCTTCAGTGGGTCTTTTACTTTCTGAATCCTGCTTGGTGTGGTTTTTAAGAGTTTGTTTTTTTTCCAGATGCCATGTTAGCCTGCCATTGATAATGCGTTCCATTAATTTTTCCTTTCACAGCTAAGTAGACTGATAGGTCGATAGCCATTTGGTTCTTTAAAGGCTTTTCCTTTCTTTGGGGGGCTGGTATTAGTATAGTTCCCTTTCCCTGCCTGTGGGACTATTCCCCCCTTCCAGTTTTAATTTAGGACTGGTAGTAGTTTTTTTTTGCCTTGGTCCCCAAATCCTATTAGCATTTCATTTTTGATTCCATCCTTTTCTGGTGATTTTTCTTTTTTTGGGTATTCATTGCCTGTTCCATTTCTTCCATTGTTAGATTTGCCATCATATATTCTGTGCTGTCTCTGTATTTTTAAAGATGTATCTGTTTTCTTTGATTGCTTTCTTTCTGTTCGGTTGTAAAAATCAATGTGGTTTGCATTTGGGTAGTGTTCCCTTAGTGCATTTGGGAGCCTTTTTTTCCTTTTAAGCAAGGCATTTCCCCTTTTTTAATTGTTATTTTTTTTTTCTAGGTCCTTCATTGTTCATGGCTTTCACTAGTTTCCATAGTTTTTTTTCCATCCTGTCAAAATTCAGGTTTTTTTGTTTTTTCCCTCCAACAATCTTTGGGTTTTTTGATTTACTGTTCTTTTTTATTTTTCTGAGATGGCTTTGAGAGAGGTGTTTGCTTCAATTTTTTGTTCTCCTCTGCGGGCTTTTCCCGGAAACTTCAACTTTTTCCTCCAAAAATTTTTAGTTCTTCAGTCCAGTAGGGGTTTTTAATTTTTTCCCCGTCCCTTGGAAAGGGGCTCAGTGGCTGCCTGTATTATCGCTCTGTTTAGACTTTCCACCATTTGCTTCATGTTGCCATATCGTGTATTTATGTTTTCACAATATTTTTCTTTTGTGTGGCAAATCTGTCCCAATCTGCTCGTTTTTAATTCCAGCGGGGGAAGGGCTTTTGCTCCTGTGGAACATACTCCTATTCATTTTCAAGTTGATTGGTCTGTGGTCACCCCCCCCTGCTAATTGGGCCAGCACATGGGGGGGTCGATTTTTTGGAGGATGTTCCTGTGCAGAAAGCTAAGTCGGAGAGAAGTGGGAATCCATCTTTTGGAGTAGAAGCCGGTGTTTTTCATCCGCCCCTTTTTTGAGTAGATGGAGATTTGAGTCTATTTCCAGTCCTCCACTTCATCTCCTCTTTTGTCAGTATCTGGGTATCCCCATCTTTCTGAACGGCTATTAAAAATCTCCGACAATAATGCAATTTTTGTAGTTATTTTCATGTTTGAGAGTGTAAGGTCCTTATCTGCTGGGCTATAAAGATTGTTTAAAATTTTTATTTTTTACGGGCCTTTATCCCTTATATCAACACTATAATTTCCGTTTGGTTGTCAGAGATCACAGATACTTCGCTGCAAGGTATTGTATTTCGTGTAAGTATTAGAACTCCTCCTTTATGTCCTTCGCGGTCGAAAAGTGTGGCCTGATATCCCTGACTGGGAAAAATTTTCCTTGGCGTTTTAGGTTTGTCTCTTGAATGCATGCCACATCCTTTTTCTATCTTTATGAAGACGCTGTGTCAAAGGGGTTCTTTTTGGGGATAAACTCCTTCGGCATTTTCCCCTGTAGTATGTTGAGTGTCCTTGGTATTTGGGGCAAAGTCTTAACCTACTCCTCTGTGCCTTGACTCCACAGCACAGGGGAAGGGACCACCCGTAGTCATGGGTGGACCCCCTCCCAGGCAGGGGGGCCCCGGGACTATCACCGCCCGATGGGACCTTTACGGGATTAGCACCCTAACGATTAATTTTTTATCTGTGGCCCTCATGAAATGATAAAAGTTACGTTGCACTTTTTTGTCAAGCCTTTTGGCCCCAGTACATCCGATTTCGACAAGCATTTTTTTGGGATGCTTTCCCCAGCCTTTGGGCTGTCCCCAGTCTACCTACAAGGCAGCAGGTTTTTGGGCACTTGGGCTGGTCCCTTTCCCTTGAAAACCCGTTTTGACATGGGTTTTACCCTACCAGTAGCTGTTACCGTCGGCAAAAGCTCTTGGGGGCATTGGAAAGCACAAGCCCCTCTACCTCGTCCCCAAGGGTGGGGCACCGGCAAGGGGTTTTATTTTTTTTAAAACCCTTTTTTGGGTTTTTTAAATATGACAAAAAGGGGGGTAGAGTCAAAATTTCCCCTTTCCCCACATCCATTTTGTTCCGAAAAAATTTAAAGGGCTTTCTTTGGTATTGGGGCCTTTTGGGAGGACAAAAGTACAATCAAAAAACCTGGAGGTTTTGAAACCTAATTTTCCATAAAGTAATTACTCCCCCTATAGGAAAATTTTAGGCGGTTAACCCCCGGGGGTCCTGCCAGTGTTTGGGGGCTTTCGGAAGGCTTCCTTGGGAATGGAGTACGCATGACCCTTGTGTTTCTCAAATGGGCTACCTTTTTGGGTTCCAAAATAGGTGTTTCAAGGGGCATCTCAGCTTGGGGGAAAAATCAGAAAAACAAAAAGGAGCCTTGTTTTGAGAGGGGGGGGGGCCTAATTTAAAACCCGAGAAACTTGGGGTTTGGCCCAAAAAATTTGAATCAGATGTCATAAATTGTCATGATGATTTTACCATATTCCCATTATTACCCCCCTGGTCCCCTTGTTCGTATTCATGCGCTGTGATACTTTCAGCAGGGCCCCCCTTGTGGGAAAAAAGACCTGTCCCCATATGGGATAGAAAATTTAAAGGGCGTTCTTTTTTTGCCTGTTAAAACCCCCTTTTGTAAATCCCTCTGTCCAAACTTCGTGGGCCCAAAATTTTGGGGGGGGTTTTTAAAACCCCCCCCCTCAGCTCTCTTGTTTCCCAGACACCTGCATGAGTGGACCGTAGTTTTTTTACCCATAGAGCCTGTTTTTACGCACTTCAGCATTTTTTTCATTTTTCATTCACCAATGACTTGCCCTCCTTTTAAACATTCTGCTTTTTTAAACCTTTTATCATTCGTGTTTCCCTCGCAGGTCATGGTGTGCGAGGCCGAAGCAGAAACCCAAAGTCCAGCATCTGACTTTTTTTGGATGAGTCGAAACCCTGGGCATACGCTGTTGTGGGATTGGTTCAGGACAACATGGTGGTAAGTTTTTGAGGGGGATTGGTTCAGTTGAAGGAATAACAGTTCGTAATCCCTGGTTGCATTGGTTTTTTACAAAATGGTATGGGGGCCGGTTGTTAAAAAAAAGAATGGCAAAACTACTGAACGAAAAACGCCAGGGATCACAACAAAAAATGCTGTTGACTCGACGTCCTAAAAGGATAGAACTAACTTAACTAATAAGTATAAAGTAAAATATAGTCTAAAAATCCCATCTACGTGATTATACATAAATGTCAATACTGCCTAGTGTACCTTGCCATGTAGGACAGCCTTGCGATGTAGGACGCCTTGGGGGGGGATGTAGGACGGAGGGTCTTGACCCCCAAAGTTAATACACCTGGCTAGTGGGGTCGCCAAAAACTACAGGTCAAGACTTTTTTGGTCCCCCTGATAAAAAAAAATCCATTGTTTTATCAAGGATTCAAACCCCGGTATCTCTAAATGGGAGCCAGCATCTAGCCACTTGACCAGATGTCCTATATAATATAATATAATAAAATTTAAAATTTACTATTGACTGGCCCTTCCCGTTTTGACAGAAAATAGTTTGTAAAACGGGTGATCCCTCTCCACAACACACAGCCTGGGTGAATGTAGAGACCATGTGTTGCCCATGCATCATGTCCCTCTCTTGGCCTCCCAGTTTACTCCAAGGAAGGTAACCCCAAATAAGTCGGGGCAAGACAAGCTGCCTTTCAGCAATGCAGGCTCTGCCCCGCCTTTTGGGAGTTTCCATCCTAGACCATTTTGGCCCAAAGGGGCCATGACATACAGTCTTTGGGTTTTCATTTTCTTGCACTAGGGTAAGGATTGTACACCCCCATTTGCACTCCCCCGCCCGAGCTGTTGGCACAAGGATGTGCGGGTTTGGGATTTCCCCCAATATTCGGCGTAACAAAAAGGTAGTCCCCTCTACTGTCTAGGGTAGCTCAGTCATATTTATAACCCCTGACTTATAATAATATAAAATACAAATATGCAAACTATGGGGTTTAACAAGTTTAAGTTGACTGCTGTTTTCTTTGCATTTATTATATTGATGCCTGAAGGTGAACAAAGAATAATAATAATATAATATAACACATGCTGCAAAGATGCAGCATTTAAGAAGTAGAGAATACCAGCACGGGGTAAAAAGCACGACGACGACCCCTTCAAGAAGCTAACTCCAAGAGAATTTGCTTACTCATATCAGAAGATAGTCATGTCAACAGAAGAGAAAGCTGTGGGCAGTGACAAGTGGAAGTTGGGGGGGAGGTGAAGCAGGGGGGACTGAGAAAGAGGCTGGACATTTTGAAATCATGGCATGGGGCCCATTGGTGTCAGAATTGTTTGGCAGAAATTGAGCTGTGGGAAGATGAAAAATCCAAAAACCCTGTCAGCGGCATGGACTATAAGAAGAAAAAAGTAAAACCAGGCTGTCCCCTTAACTCTTGTGTTTTTTCTTTTCCACATGTTTTTTTATTGCGATCAATGATTGGTGTATCTTAGAGGGTCTTCTTCCTGAGGGGATTGCCAGCGAGGCAGAGAAAGCTTGCCAACCTGTTGTGCTGCCCAAATGATCGTAGATTAGAATGAATTTATTGAGGCAATCATTTACAACTTGGCCAAAACAAGTAAGTTTATTCCAGTAGCTCCAGCTGATTTTTTTCTTGGGTTTTTGTTCTTTAAAAAGCCTTTAGGAAACTATGGGGTTTTTAGTAGTTGCATACTAAATTTCCCGACACAATGATCTTATTTTGATTGTCAAAGTTGTAGGTTGAATATTTTGAACCAATGCAGCTGTGAACAAAAGAATTAACAAACTTAGTTTACAGGGTTTAAAGTTGAAAATCAGCATGTATTACACATTATGCAGTCTTTACCCTTTGTCTTCAGTATTAATTTGTATTTGCAGTATTAATGTAAAATCCATTCGTAGCAGAAACAGTGTGAACAGGGCATCAATTCCCTATTTGTAGAACATCACTCCGTACGGCCTGCTGAAACGGTCTCAAAATTTTTTTCCTTTTTCCCCCAAACCTTCCCCCTTTTTTTAACCCTTTTTTAAAAAGCCCAAATTTTAAATACCCCAAAAGGGGTTTTTCTTTCCCTTATGACCC